>JBCJKH010014093.1:10196-21635 GCA_039877255.1 Loriculus beryllinus | reverse complement strand
TGAGGTACACATCCCCAGCTAGGCCCTGGTCTGTGTGACCCCAGATTGTCTAGACTTTGTCTGCTACACAAATTGTTCTTCCTTTAGCCTTTTCTTCAGTCACTATGGTCTCACTTTATCCCTCAATTTCTATTATGGAGTTTCCCAGTCCAGCCTCTCAACTCTAATCTTAATGACTACTGTCAGCCAGTCCAATCCCACTTTTCGATTCCTGCACAAGAGCCTGGACATTAATGCAGAGCATGTGGGAGATATCAGGGCTCTCTCACCCATTGCCAGTGTGGGGGACTCAGTTCCAAACTGCCTGGGTGGGCTTCTCAGTGAAGCCTCCATTGGAATTAAGGACCTCTAGATAAAACAGTTTTATACAATTGGCATAAGGAGCATGAGTAACACCACTTAGGTTAGATGTTTAGGCTGGCAGACCTAACATATTTAGAGACCTTCCGAGCTGGATGGTGACTGAAGCTCACTGGGCATCAGAAATGCTGCCTAAGGGAGAGCAAACAAATTGTGGTGTTATGTTGAGCTAAGAGCTGATGATAAGGAGATTAAATTATAGCACTCATAAGGCTCACACTAGACCACATTTCCTTGTTTGCTTATGCTGAGATAGATAACAAAACCCAGTCTTACTAAAGTCAAATTATTTCACACGTACTTTATTCACTTACAGAGTAGGCTGGCTGCCCTGTCAAAGAAGAGTTGACTTGGTGTGTTTTGACAAGCCCATATTGTATGCTTCTTAGCACCTCATCTTTTAGGTGTATACAATTTGATGAAACAAATATGTAACGCCCTTTCCCTTTCTATAATTTCACATTCTTCCTTCCCTTTCTTTTTATGATAGTTTAATAGAATTGAACCAGCATGTACATTTTTTTTTCCTCTGGAACTAGCCACTGATGTTTCCTGATGGTTCAGTCCAAATATGAGCTGCATTTGAACTTTGACAAAATACCCAAACTCAGCCCACACCTTGGCCTGCTCTGACCATATGGCAGTTGTGTGGAAGGAGACCCAGCTATCCAAGGCAGCTCCAGCTCTTTCCACCCAGGCATCTCCCATCCAGATCTGCTGCGAGACAGCGCTGCTGGCTGCTGATTTTTAGTAAGACATGATTCCTAGCTCTAAAAGTACAGCTTCCTTCCTCTGTCCCAGGGTAAAGCCACACAAAGCTAAGCACTTTGACTTTGCCTTGGGACAGAGTTGCAACGTTCACATACCCCAGCAGTGAATTCAGCTCAGAAGTGAGGTCAGGTTTTGTCATGTCCTAAATGAACTTGAATCCTGGTTAGGATCTGATTTAGACAGTAAAGAAGAAAAAGGGGAAATAACACCAAAACCATAAAACAACAACAACAACAACAACAACAACAACAAAGCAAACTACAAATATTTTTATATGCAAAAGAAGCATGTAAAAATAAAAGCATAAAACAAAAAAGGAAAAGAAAGAAAAAAAGAAAAGGAAAAAAAAGTCTTCTTTCCAGAAATATAAATGGAGGCCCCATAGTTGCCCTTTTCTCCCTTGACTTTAGTGGCTGTCCACATCAAGAGGAAGAGGCTCAGGCCTCTTTCAAGCCTGTTTGTGGGTTTTAATTTTTCTGAGATGATCTAGCAATGAAATTACCATCAGCTCACCTTGCTTTCACTGCTTCAATGAGCATGAATTCTTCAAAAGCTATTAAACTCACTGTGACATAAGAACATTGTGTTGCTGGAGAAAAAAGTTAACATCTTGCCTTTCCTGTAATATACCTGTCCATAGACTCCTGCCTCTTTAAGGAACTGAGGCATTTCCTTAAATCTGATGATCCTTAAATCTCCGTTTGTGGACTAGGCTGAAATTTGGGCTTCCCTCTTTGGCTGGTGCAAACTGGAGACATTCTTTAGACATGTTCCTCTCTGGTGCCCGAAAAGGCAATCCCACTTTAAGGAACACTAGGGTTGCACTGACATTAATGATTGGTGCAGTGAAAACCACAAGGAGCAAGGGTCTGATGTAGTTCTGTATGGTCCTAGGACTGTATATGGTCAAGTTTGTCTTTATCAAAAATTGTATTTGTGTAAATACCTGACGGTAGGCAGGCATCGTGCATGCATGAAGAGCTAATGCTGAAGTGAGGTGAGTTAGGGGTACTCCAATGAGTGGCTTCAACCTTGGTTCCACCAGGAGGGAAACCATTTCCCAGCACAGCAGTCACACACTCTGGCACATCCTGCAAGACTCCAGTTGTAAGTGCAAGGGAAATTCAACCCCTCTGGTACTGTAGATCACAAATGTACAGCTATTCTTCCCCCAGAGCAAAACAGTCATTCTGAGTTAACTTCACATCAGCCATTTAGTGACAGTAAAAGAGAATATCTGCTTTTTATTCATTTCTCCCCAGTCTACAGGATAGGAGTAATCTATTAGAAGTCTACCACAGCTAATGCTTTTCCCATTGAAGTAAGTGCAGCCACAGTGACCAATATGTTGGAAATATAATCCAAGTCTTCACAAATACTTTTTTTCTCAATGGATAACCAAGAGACACATCATACTCCTGCAGCAGTGTTGCTCAGTATGAAAAACATGACTGTGCACAAGCACTAGCTTAATTTTGAATTAATTTTCAGCAAGTTTATTTCTTTTGAGTTCATATTAAAGTTGTGAAAATATGTTCTTTTGGTCTGCAAATGATTACACCCTTTCCATCTTACACAGAAACTGTCACTACCCTGACATGAAACTCTTTTTTCCTAATGGGCTCAATCCACTGTCAGCGAAATCAGCAAAGTGCATTTTTCATCAGTCTTAATGGGATCTGGACAAGGGCCTGGATTTCTAAAGCCAGCCACTGGGCTGATTCTGTATTCAGTTATGTCCATATAAACTGGAAATCAGCCAGTTGGCAACTTCTTTTTTCTTTCATTCTTTTTTGTGCTTTGCAGCATTAAAAAAAAAAAAAAAAAAAAAAAAATTCCCACTTTATGAGGGTGGAAAGGGTAGAAGAGCAGGATTACAAGGATAAAACTGCAATTCTGTCTTCAAGTGATGTTCCACTTGATAGCTTGGCTCAGCTCAAAAGGAGATATGTAAATTATCCTGAGTTCAGCATCTTGAATAATTTGCAGCAGCCTTAGGGTTGATATGACTTAAATCCAGCTGCCCACATACTAAAAGAGACTTTTCTATTACTGACTTAGCTAAGTGTAGCAACACTCAAACTATACCTCTTCCATGGCACCTACATATGAGGCAGAGTGAATGTGAAGTAAAGCTAACACATCTGTTCTATTCACCCCTTACCCTTGGGACTTTCCCTTCATTTATTTGCTTTGGCAGAGTAAAGAGATCTTTGCACAGTCCCTGGCATCCCCATGTATCTAAAGATATTATAATGCAATCCCTGAATTAGACAAACAGGTGGATTATGACAATGGCTTACACGGCAGACAGCTCTTAAAGCAAGAATGACAATCTGTTTAGTTTTCAAATAATGGCAGTATTCTACACAATTCTTCACACATAAAAATGACAGAAAAACCCCTCTGGTTGAGAACACGGTGGGCACAGCCAATGAGCTCTCTCCAGCTACCTTAAAAAGACAGGGAAAAAAGATAGTCCAGTGCCTGGTAAAATTTCCTTTGTCTTCAGTTCTCTGCCAAAATTGCTTCACATCTTTAGGAAATGTTTAGTTCTCATATTTTGAACTTAGAAAGCTTGATAATAAGTCTCCCCACTTTATAAACTTTATAAGATTAAATCACTAGCAACAGACTGATAAAGCACAGTTTCATTCCCTCTCCTTCATCCTCTGAGGTCATCTTTGAAAAATGATGATTGCCATAAAAAAATACGACATCTCACAGGAAAAATAATGACATTATGTATTGTTAAGTCTCTCCCATATATGAAGATACAGAGACTGGTTTTGACTGTCTCTTGCATAACTGTTTATACAATGAGGAATGATAAAAGAGTTTAAAGAAATGACCACTTACATAAAAAAGGATATGATAGAAATCACATGTAAAATGGAAACTGGCACGGTAGGTGAGCAGACAGAGAAGAGCAGGCCTCCAAGGCAGGCAAGCAGTGATTAATCCTGTAATCTTTCCACTTAGTAAAGAGACAGAAGGAAATACCTTCTTCCATCCTTAAAACATATCTCCACTGACAGGTTCTCACAGCATTGCTCTGTATTTATCTGTTAAAGTGTTCTCAAAGTGCAATGTGATAAGGGCCTGTTTTCAAGCAGGGATAAATGAAATAAGATAAAAATAAGCCCCAAACTCTTCCCTCACTGCTCTGTTCCCTGCTGCTGAGCTAACAGGCAACTCGTATTGGTTTCCATGGGAGATGTAAGCATAGTAAAGCAACCAGAAACAGCATACACAGAGGAGATGACCTTTTCTTCACCACATTTCACAGCCCAACCAATCCCTCTGTGTGGACAACAAGAATGGATTTTGTTAAAGAAAGCCAGCCTGCTCAAGACACCATTCAAGTAACTCTACCAACAACGCCTGCCCCTGCCATAGGGCTGGTGTGCAGCCTGTCCTCTGGATGGGTTCAGTTCAAACCTTCCAGGCTCCAGCAGATCCAGTTATGACATTTCTGAGACAACCCCAGCCACCTTTTAGCAATTTCCAAAGTGGGACTGTGCAAGAGGCTCTGATGAAATCCTTGCTAGAGGTCAGAGCATGTTTGACAAGGCTTCTGGAAGTATTTCTTTTAGTTGTGTTTCAAAGGATTTTAATGATGAAATAAGTTACAGAAAAAATGGTTTGAAAAATCAGTTGAGCTATCCCCTCCCCTGGGTATGAATCACTAGTTACTTAAACCCTGAGGAATAAACAAGGCATACCTTTCCCAGGAGGAGAATGAGAAAAAGGTTTGACAGAGGCACAGTTTATAAATACTTTTCATAATACCTTCCTGCAGGACTGCAGGCTGAGAAAGACATATTCAGGCAGTTGTCATGATGGTGATAAGATATGTCATTGACCTTCAACATGGGAGTTTACCCATTCAAGTTACCAAATTTTCTGACTTCTGTCTTGAATGGAATTCAAGAGAAACTAGACCCCAATTAGAGATAAGTCCTACCCAAGCAGAAAGCATTATTGTTTGGGCTGTCATCCTGGCGGATGGATTTTCTCACTTGCAAGATCTGTGTTTCATCAGCTAGTTAATTCTTCCAGTGATAATTCACTTTTTAATGGTGTTATAGTTTCTTTTGTTTCCCTGTTTCTCCTTGATTTCTAACCTATTTCTTCTCCTTAAAATTAAAACCATTTTGCTTGCTGCTAGGACCAAGTTTCATTGCACATATTTAATGTACAGTACATATAGACATTACATGTTATATCAGTATATATCCCACCTCTTTCTTATTTAGGATATTACACTTATCCTTTCCTCCTATTTAGACAAATCAATCCTCCTTACCTCTTCTTGTTTTCCACAGAGAAAAAAAAGAAAGTGATGAATGATGCAAGGTCCCACCAGTGACAGAACTTTTCCATATGGAAATACTACCTCATTCCGGTGCTTTCTAAGCTACAAGGTAACACTTTTAAAGGCACACAGAGAATTTTCTGTGCTTATAAACTAAAAGAGTTTTTGAAAGATTACAGTGATGGACATATTCCTTATGAAGCCTAATTTTCCACTTAACATGACTTGATTTTCTTTATTCAAAAGCTTAAAAATTCTGAAGAAAAGCTTCTACTGATATGGGAATTTAAAGTGTCTTTTTGTCTGTACCTTCCCCATTATCTTTAGTTGAGATCACATCCACAAATAATAAAATAATTGTTCAGTCCTTAAATTCTATTAAAATAATTTTTAAACAAAAAAAACCAAGGTCACTTTTATCACACATGCATTTTAGAGATCCTCATTGGCATGAATCTTTGAATTTAGATTATTTGAAAGTACTAGATACATTATAATCTCAGATTTCTGTTGCATTGGAAGCTGACTGACTTTGTAACCTTGATGAATAGCAGTGTGTGCTGAACAGTCCACTCTGGTATTAACTACTGGTCTTGCAGTTGGTGTCAAGCAAAATCTTTAATCCAAATTTAAATGTTGTGAAGAACTTCAGGGAAATTTTGCCCAGGAGTTCTTTATGAGCAAGCCCCAAAGGAACACCATGAAAGGAAAAGGATGTGAAAAAAATGAAAGGTCTTTGCCAAAATCCCATCACTAGTGACTAAAATTGAGTATATTGCTGATATCCATGTACATGAGTTCTCTACACTTCCCCACTTTTAGTATTGAACTCCTGCATCATTGTGCTTACACAGCTAATTACAATTTACTTTCCGGTCCCAAAAGAAGCAATGACTTTTAAAGTGAAAATAAATCTCTCAGCCATGTTTTACCTCTGCACAAGAAACACCGGCCACATGAAGCTTCATGAAAGGCTACTATGAAAGCTAAAAAACACACAAGGATTACTCAAAAATGCAATTGCTCAATATACCCAGAACTGCCAGCAGCAGTTTCCTCTTTAGGCTATTGACTTCATAACTTTACCCAACCCTTCAGAAATTTCCTGGTCAACAAGACTTTTCGGAAGCTTTCTGAAGAAAAAAAAACCCAATAAAACATTGCTTTTAATCTATTTCCTTAAGACTGAATCACTTCACAAGAACTCAGACTAAACAATTGTAAAAGTTACTAAAAGTACCAGTTTATCCTTGTAGAGCAATAAAAGTAAACAAGCAGACAAGAAAGCTTGTTGGAAACAACCTCTTTAAAATATCAACTTGAAGGAATATTCAGATATCTACTGAACATCTTTTTTTCTGTATTGATAGAAAAAGTATTGCAGTGCTTTTTCTTTTTTTCATTTTTTATCTTAAGTAAGAGTTTCAGAGATACCAGTATAAAGCAGGTGAAAGACTTCTGGCTGAAAGAATTAATACTTCATGAAAGCTTGGGTCATGGTTATTCCTTCTCTAATTAAGTATTATATTTACAGTTGTGAATATTTAAACTTGTAAATATGATTCTCTATGTAAAAGCATAAAGTGCATTTTTAGAGTATTCAAATCAGAGAGGGAAAGTACTTCGTGAGAATACATTGGTTCTGCATTTACTGCTGTTAGCATATTCCTGCCCTAAGTGATGACCCTGGTGGGATTTCTTGCATAAACTAGTTCATACACACACATATCAATATTAGCACTACTGGACTATGTGTCTGTAACAAACAGAGTCCCATCTCACTCCTAGTTATAGTTAGTGATTAATATTTCAAGGAGAGACAGACATTAACAAAGCAGTGTCCAGAGGATTGTTAAGGATTAGATGAGAAAGTTGGGCTCTTTTCTGATGAGTAAGTATGCTGCTGGATCTTTGTTTACATAGAAACTTGGACTGCTGCAATCTGTTTTAGAATTTTAAGGCACATAATACAAATCATCTCCATAATTTCAGACCTAGGTCTTATGAGATTTGCCTTATGAGGTCTATATGGAAGAAGACACAGGAGTGTTCTGTTTCAGACGTTTAACTTCCTTTTCCAAGTTTTCCCATTCTTCAGTGAAAACCAGCACCTCACACTGAAGTAACTCACAGGTTCTGCTTTCCAGATTTCAAAACCATAGACTCAACTGAAATTTGAATTATTTTTTTATAAGTTTATCTCATGACATTTGCCATTAGAAATGCTTGCAACCCAAATGTCTATGAGAGCATTATTTTCTTAAGCAGAGGCTTACAGGCCTTCACTCATGGAAGAGGCCTCCGTCTTGCTGCATAGGCACATAATAGAAAATGCACCATCATACGGTACTTAAAGTCTAATGGAGACTAAGCTTCTTTTTTGGTCTTTTTCTGTTTTAGTAGGCTTTTGGAGGGATTGCAAAAGAGCCAATAACTCCTTTACATACTTCATGAAAAACTGAGAGAGCAGATGATGCAGAACTTCCTTCTCCAGAGAGTTACCTTTGAGGGTGCTGATGGAAGGCAGCATCAAGCCAGGCTTTGGCTTCCTCCTCAAAGTCAGATACAAGTACATTGCACATAGCACAAACAAGTGCTCTCAGCTGCTTTTATTTTTACTTTTTTTTTTCTTTTTCTTTCAGTACTGGAGTTTATTAACATTTTGGGTTTTTTTTTTTTGTTTCTTTGTTTCTTTGTTTTTTTGTTTTTTTGTTTTTTGTTTTTTTTGTTTTTTGTTTTTTGTTTTTTGTTTTTTGTTTTTTGCTTGAGAGCAAAATTAGGATGTTTCTAATGAAAGAAAATAGTAATTAATGTAAACATAAGGCAAGACCCAACCAGCAGCTTTCAAACAGAACTGAAGTTAAAATTTGTGCATTTATGTTAAAAATACAAGTTCTATTCTGACTCAAGCTGGGTTTAACAAATAGAAATTGTTAGGTATGTTTAGAAGATTTCAAAGTAGATCAGTCTAAGAAAGTCAGGTCCAGGACTCACTTTCTCTAGGATTTTCATTTTAACAAATGCTTGACACTGTGGTTTGAGAACACAAAGCAATTTCTTCCTGGTATTTCAAATGACAGACATAGCTAATCTCTCTTTCTGACTTCTCACTCCTCTCTCGACAGCAGGGATGGCTGCAGAGACATCAACCCCCAGAGTGCTGATTGAGCTATAATAGGTGCTGCTCCTTAATAAACACTTTGAAAGAATTTTCTTTTTCCTGAAATTTTAAGGTCTTTTTCTTGCTGCTTCTGCTTTGATGAGCTATAGCAAGCTTCCTGTCTACCTGGGACAGGCAGTTGATTATAGCTTTTTCACCCATTCAAAGTATAATGAAATTCCTGCCCTGAAAGGCGGGGGTTGTGAGATGAAGGAAGAAAACAAGCTATTGTTTTCCTGCCTGGAAGTGGCTGTGGCCAAGAACAACACAGATTATTCTGGTGCCACATCTGTCACCAGCAGTCACGCTCCTGCCTAAGCCACACTAATCGCCTTGTGCTTTAGTTTGGAACAGGGGAGTCCTCAACAAATAAAGGAACGGATGAAGTCAGAGGGGCAGCACTGGCTGCAGCAGGTTGGGAAGGGCTCTCCTGGCAGAGCAGGCTGGACACAAACAGATGTTACCTAAACACAATTTTTCTAGAATCATTTTATCAAGACGGGGGTACCTTGGCAGTCCTGGGGCATTTGATCAGTCGTTGTCTCTATAAAAAGCCATGCAATTTAATTTTAAATGTCATTTCATTCCAGGGCTCAGTATCAGGTTGCTATTACACAGGTCTCTTCCTCAGGAAGACTTTTCCAAGGATGATTTCCGAATGCACAAGAAGCGAAAGAGGACAAAAGGTTCACTTAATCTCCAAAAGAACAGACCTGTGTTGAATAGCAAACCATGAATGAGGGGAGGACGAGGACTTTCTTTTTCACAGTCTGGACTGAATGGCAAACCTTGTTCTATAACCAGGTAGAACATTCCCTGCAAAACTTTTAATTAGCCAGGAAATTTGTTTTCTGCAGTCTTACTATTCTCCTCTGCAGACCCAAGAGTATTTGAGGATTTGAACTGCAAACATTGACAGAGTACAATAAAACACTGCAACCAGAATAAAACATCTTCAAATATGGCAGAGCAAATGCTAGTATGGAAGCTGAGGAGTGACAATCCTTCTCTCACTTTTGTAAAACAAACCTGTTCCTGCTGAGAGAATTTGAGTTCATAGGCTCAGTGTTAGAAATGCAAGAAGACCTCACACTGATACACATCCTTCTCCATTTTCCTTCCAGTTCAAGGGCATCACAAAAACAGAACGGGTTTGGTTTCCTCAGCTGGGAATTCCTACAACACGTGCTTATTATCTGCCAAGCATCCTCCTTTTACCTTTATTTGCCTTTTGGAATATCCTTTTGGGCAACTAGAAACATGACACTAAAGCTGAGAGCTGATACCAAACCCCTTTATGGTTAGCACAGAGTTTGTCTCCATATGTGGTCCCTGGCTACATAACTGTCCTCATAAGTATTCATTCTGCCTAGGTTAAATTATCCTATAATGCAAAGTGACTTTTTACCAGGCAGTTAGAAAATAAGAAAGACATTAAGAACACAACTAGATTAAAACAAAATGAAAGGCATCATGGAGATTGCCTATAAATATGCTCAAATTAGGTAAACAATCTGAAGACTGTTACATCCCAGCAAAGTTTCTCTTTCCCAGTAGAACTGGTTTTCAGGTAAAATTCAGGCATGTCCTAAGGAGGAACAAAGGCATTTTCTGGTCATTTGATCGTCTTGATCCAAAAAGGGAAAAAGAAAATCTGGCTGCCACATCTATTTCTGTTTGTGCTTTGGTTTTAAGTTTTCATACCAATTACATGTTATATATAACCTCATTTTTTCATGAAGGGGTCAGCACATAGCTGCAATTGTGTTTTACAGCTTCCCCAGATACACAGTGTAACTCAGTATCACTTCTTAATTTGGTATTTTGGCAAAATTAGGAGAGATTCAGACAGGATTTAAGAATGCTATGATCAGGGACATTGCTGCTGGTAGAAAGGAAGGAAGCCTGAAGATATTTTTAACATATCATGCTAACTTCAAGTTGGTGAGTGCAATACTCTCACTGCAGTCATTATTGACTCAGTGTAGATTCAGTCATTTCCCTGGATACTGGTCAGTGCAATTAATACCCTCAAACAGAGAAACATGTAGTATTAGCTTTCAGAATACATTTTTCCTAGGCAGTTTTAAGGAGGTTCAAAGTTTACATTTAATTTGAAGAAGTGGGCTTATTTGATGTTTACTTTAATTGACAAAGGTTGTGCAAATTGTTATGGGCTAAAAAGCTGTGGGAACAGCTTCTCATTACTTCTCCAGCATTTATGCCACATTTCTCTGACACAATTACAGTGTCTTTCTTACCATTTTTCAGTGTAAAAAATTCTATTCTTAACCTAGGAATGGAAATGAAACAAAACACAAAAAATATGTAAAAAAAAAAATACGCCTCTAAACCAAAATCATGCCCATCCATAATCTCAAAGGGTCATATTTACAGTCATATAAAATTGGCAGTGCCTAGTATAAAGAGGTATTCCCAGGTGTAATCAGAATTAAAACATACATTTACTTTTCTGTCTCCATGTTAATCTGCTTAGTATAAGAGACCAATTTGAGAGAGTAAATTAGATTTTCCTCTGACAGCTATTCCACCCACAGAATTAGTTCAACAGTTTATTCATGCTTACCAACACTTCAAACTTGCAGATAATTCTGTTTCATTCTTTAACGATGATGTTTGAGCCAAAAATACTACTCAGCTCCAGTCCTTGCGGGATTTGGTGAGAGGCTGAATGGGGAAATTCCCATATTAGCAGTTTGAACATCAAGCAGGTTGAAGGAGGTGATCCTGCCTCTCTGCTCTCGTGAGACCTCACCTGGAGTATTGTGTGCAGTTCTGGTGTCCTCAACATAAAAAGGACATGGAACTG
>JBCJKH010014090.1:0-16069 GCA_039877255.1 Loriculus beryllinus | reverse complement strand
TAACATGCCCACGGACCTTGGAGCTGAATTTTCAACACATCTGTGCATGTCATGCTTCTAACAGGAGTAATGTATGTAATTCTCTCAGAAGAAGTCTTGTTTTCAGCAGGTGTTCATACCCCTTTATTCAGAGGGTGCTTACAGACATCTGAATAATTACCAGCCTCTTCAGGAGAAGTATCTATTTGTATTTTTAGCAACAAGAACAGAAAAAGGATGACGTGAAGAGATCCATCAGTGGTGGTAACCAAAGAAATTTGCGTTTGTTGGCTTGATTTGGCAAAGTTGTAAACGCTCCCTCCCTGGTGGTGTTCAAGGCCAGGTTGGACAGAGCCTTGGGTAACATGGTTTAGTGTGAGGTGTCCCTGCCCATGGCAGGGGGGTTGTAACTAGATGATCTTAATGTCCTTTCCAACCCTAACTATTCTATGATTCTATCACAAGGAGTCAGTTGCTGTTGGCAGTATCAGACAAGTTTTTAATGCATGATGTTAGATTTTGTTGCAAGAGTCTGATACACCTTTGATGCAAGATTGGGAAGGCGTAATGACTTTTGCTTTAAATGAAGAAATTCAAAGATTATGAAGTGACAAAATGACACTGAAATATAAATACAAAAGGATGTTACTGGAATTAATTCTCCCTAATAGTAGGTTCAAAATTTTGACTATTTTCATGAAATATAAACTCAGTCAACTCAATTACAGTTGAATGGCTTGCTACCATATGACTTAACTGTGTCATGGATGCAGACACAAGAGGTAACTCAAGTTTCTTTGCTGCACAAAAGCCATTAACCTGTTTGCAGATATAATTAAGCCTCATAAACACTATTGTGGTGTTCACATTAGATTGAGCCTGTGTTAGTAAATCCTGATAGATCTAACTTGGTTTTTCATGGAGCAAACAAGATTTGGATTCATGCTGCTTAAGCCACTACTGGCCAAAGGTTCCCATATCAAGAATTCAGCACATGTAAGATACAGAAGATGATGTAATGTCATGAGACCTTTTATCTAACTCTTCCAGCTTTTTACGGTGACAAGAAAGCACTAGCTATCTCAATCCTTAATTGTGAAACTAAAAAACAGGGAAGCAATTACCCAAGTAAGGCCAAATTAGAGATGAAAACAAGGCTACATACTTCATGTTCCTCTTTCTAACTATTCTGTAAGCTTTATTAGTAAGACCTCTTATAAGTAAAATTAAAATTGACTCTTAAAGTTTTTGAGGTTGATCTGCTTTAGTAAAAAAGCCTTCAATTTTGTCTCACAGCTGATAAAAAAGAGTGTATAACTAAGAAGAGCAAAAAAGATTTTTAATTTCACCTAAATAAAAGAGAAAGGCCAATGGAAGCAGTATTGTATATTGTATACCACCAGGGCACAGCTACTCAGTGTTCCTGTCAAAATTCAGTTGTAGTCTGCATAAAACAACAGCCTGTACTAAACAGTATGAATAAAACCTATATAAGGCAATATTACAGCTGTCAAATGTTCAAACAGCTATTATTCAAGAAATAGTGCAAATAATGGCTGTGCAATTATGGTCAAATCTGCCCTTGTTCTTCCAGCAGTTTGGTTTGCCATTGTATCAAATCCATTATATACCTGATATTCTAGACATAAAGATCTATTATCTTCTCCTACTTTATCTCTTTACGCTTTTACAGCACATAGAAAATATGTATGTTATTGTTAAGATACATCTTTTGGTATTATAAAGCAATTGTCCCTAATCACAAAGAAAATGAGAATGAAAATTAAAAAAAAAAACCAAACCAGCCAAACGAACAAGGCAAAACTGTTTCAGCCAAATGAACAAGGCAAAACTGTTTCACTAGTACTGTCAATTTAGGAAGGGAGGGGAGAGTGAGGACAAGGAAAGGGAAAAAAAATGATGCTGCAACTCTGAAGTAACCTCCTTGACGTAACAGCTTCCCACAGAGATTAGAGAGCTGTGAACAATGACAACTGAAAATATCTATTGTCATATACTCTAAGCAAAGTTTTCTCCTGATTTCCTGACTGAGGTTGATCAAGCCGTACCTTTTCTTTTCACAGGGGAAAAAGCACAGATCTGTTAATTGGAAGTGAATAAATGGCAGAGCCAATACCTTGCCTGCTTCCCTTGAGCAAAGGGACTTCAAGAAACACAAGCTCTCCTCAGTTTTCTATTGAGAACCTCTGGAGGAAACCAGTACAAGCCCTCCCATGAAGCATTAAACCTGAGAATCATCACAGTTGCAAGAGGAAAGGGTAAATTTCAGCATAGCCACTAAAGGAGTTGGCTACTGAATAGGTGGGTTGAGGATGGGGAAGGTCTCAAAAAGCACAAGAATAATAATATAATTCCAGCAGAAATATCTCATTAAGCTTGCATTTCTATGAATATTCAATATTCAGTCTATATGCTCTGATAATATTAGATTCTATTTCTCACAGCAGAAGCAAGTAAAGAATTGCTAACGCAAGAGAGCAGGAAGACAGCACCTTATAAGTTTCCTATCCACTTTTTCCCTGATTTAAAGCCATTAGGAGTGGAGCCACCAGTAATAAATGCCAACTAATACTTTGGGAAAAGAAACAAGCAGAAAAATGCTTTTGCTGCAAGCACTCCAGACATTATTCTATCCTCTACCCACTACTCAACAGATTGCAATTTATTAAAGGAAATCTAATTCCAGACATATTGTTAATGAAGCTCAAGAAGAATGTCAATACAGCTTAAACGAGTAAGCAGAAAAACACCCAGTAACAACAAGATATCTATATTTATATCTATATCTATATAGATACATATGCTCTGATCTGTTAAAACTTCCAGCCTTATCAACAAAGCACACCACACTGTTAAAACACTTCAGTAACAGAAGGGTTCAGTCTTCACCATATACATCCTGTATATTCATCAGAAACTAATGCCAACAAAGGAAATGCAACACTTCTAGATTTAGAATCACATACACATGCATGGCATTCTTTTTATTTAACTCTCTACCGCTAGCCACTTTACTAGGTGAAAATTTAGCTTCAATGAAATGTTTCACTACAGCTTGACTGTAAAAGGTTTGATTATGGCAGTCACTAAGGTTTTCAATTTTTTCCAAGTTTTTCCTGTATTAAAAGATGTTTAATGCTGCACTGAGATTTCATCAGTTGTTAAAGAGCTTTACTGGATTAAGGCAATGGTAATAAGGACTAGTGCTCCCATGCAGCATGGTCTTTGTAACTGCCCATTAAAGGGTTGCAGAGAATCTTTGGACCTACTATAAGTTAGCTCCCAGGAACAAGAGCCACCACTGCTCTTTCTACTGAAAACAAAAGTTCTTCAATTTCTTATCTTTTCTGTAATAATTCAGAGATGTCCTTGCTGTGCCTCTCCCTCTACATAAATAACCGAATAACCACACCTTTTCATATACCACATCCCCACAGAAGTAACAAGTAAAAGATAATTTCAATTAATCTCTGAAGAAGTCTGGAACATAATCAGTTCTGATAATCTTATTATGAAGTGGGGAGAATCTGTTCACTGCTGAATGAGAAAAATGACAGTGTGTGTGAGAAACAACGGGCCTCTGTGACAAAGCATTCAGTTTTGAAGCAAAACTCACACACAGAGCATCATTTTGCAGTCATATTTTTGTATCTTCCTCCTGCCTCCTCTTACCCCACTCCCTTTCCTCCCTCTCTACAAGACCAACAGGAACAACGAACTCCAGTAATTCACACCAATGACTATTATTCCACCTGGAAATCAATGCACACTATGGCAAGATGGGTCAAACACCCTCAGGAAAACAAGAGTTTATAACAAACATTTCTAAGATAATGAGGAGCAAATGGTATCTCTAGTGAATTGGTGCAATTTTTCTATTCAGTAATGTTTCAAAACTCACCTCATCAGAAACATTTTCATAGCAGCAGCTTAGCAATTTAAAGAGCTTGGATAAACCACAGCTGTTCTGCCTCACTAGCTGTAGAAGTACTATCTATAATGAGCTGAAACTAACTGTAAACATCCATAACAAAACAAACCAAACTCATCAGGTAACAAATACGATTGTATTCTCTCTTCCTTCTTCTTTTGAGTTTGCATTCCGGGGATATCTGCTGCCTATTTGGGGTCTACTGAAACAATCAAACTGTATTCAGATAAAATTTACTTTAGATTTCTATTTTAAACAGTATCAAAACAGACAAAAATGCCACTACAGGATTTAATTACATAAATATAAATTAAAGCTGCTACACTTGGAATACAAAATAGCACAAAGGAGCTGATGTTAGCAGGGATTTATTTTATCCCATATAAGCTTTCATCTCAGTGCCCAGTTACATCATGTTACTTACCTCTGCATCTGAAAAACAGCACATCAACAACAACTTTCACACAATGCCATCTCTTAAAAAAAACCCCGCAGAACATCAGGTGAGAACATCGTGTTTTGAATGTTAATATTGATTCCATGCTATTAGTTATCTTCATGGCATGGATGATCTCAGTGATGAAAGAAGTAGCATCAGAAAAAGTGGTCTTTGCAAGCGGAGGAGAAGGCTCAAAATTCTTGTTGTACTGTGTATACATCATGCATTCCCTACTACAGGCATACCTACAGACATTTGTGTTTTCAAAACTGTATACAGACTTTCCAACTGCACATTCAGCTTGAGATGATGAAGGTTCTGGAGCTGGACAGGAGTTTGGCTGTTAGCCAGGGCTAACCCACCATGATCCAAAAAACTAAAGCAGATGCCAAGTCTACTATCTGCCTCCAGTGAGTGAACAAATAAGCTTGATTTGAATTGTAGTGTATGAAAAGAAAGCTCCTCTGTTCAGTGAGCGCACTGGCACTGAAGGAAATATGGAAAGCAGCTACAACATTTTTTATCACCAAGTTCAAAAGATAAAAGACATTGGAACTAAATACAAGGGAGGTCACATTTTGTTGAAAAGATTTTTGTCTTCTATGTTGAACACAAACCATGACCAGTCAGCAGAAATGTTTTATCTGGATGGCATTAGTGCAACTCAATTAGTTTAAAGCTTTAATCAGTTCGCTTACAATGTATTATTATTTAGGCTCTCATTTCACCCACTTCAACCTCAAAAAAGGCAAATTTCTAATGACTGTTAGAAATAATTACCTTGGCACTTTCTTTACAAGGTATTAATATATAAATCAGTGTAAGAGTTGATGGAACTATGGATTTTAAATTCACATGCAGCTGTAAGAATCTAGTTTGACAACTGTATAAAGCACAGGGCAAATTACCACATCCTGCAATTCAAAGACCAATTATGTCTCTTCAAGTGATAAAAATGCTGTCGTGCCACAAGGCAGCATTTCCTACTAATCTTCCTCACTTAAGAAATAGTGTATCATATCCAATTCAAGACAGCTTTCCCTCTAGACAGAAGAATATATCTTTTGTCCAAGACAAAGTCCACTAGAATTAGCAGTCTCCTGCACAAGAAAGTACTTCCTGTGAGCAAGCCATGTCTCAGACATCCCTGATAGCAGTGTGTCAAGTCTACTGTTGGGAAGATCTCTTATGACATTGTTTTAAACTACTTCCAATATCGCCATAACAAGGACAAAATGACTGATAAGCACAGTAATCCATGATTGTTTCATCACTGCCACAGGAAGATGACTGGTTTTTTTTAGTCATCTTTCAATTCATTTTAAGCTAACTATGATTTACACCTCACTTACTTTACAAACAATGACCACCACAAAAGGCCCTTGCTTGCTTTCTAAGGATACCCAGATAAGCTTTTTTGGCAAGACTATAGTCAAATCTTGTCTTCTGTGTAAGCCAAGCCAAGCTAAGGCTTCACAACTGAAGCAAATAAACAGGTTATTAAAAACAGACCAATGAAAAGTAATAGCAGGGGGATTTAAGAACAGGTTGCAGCTTTGCAGCTGACAAAATATGAATTCTGACTTACAGTCATGTACAGATGACGATTATAAGATAGACAGTGTGCCACTAATATGTCGTCATGAAGGCAGGCTGCTGAATTAAAAACCAAACAAGATCATAGTCCTAAGTAGCTATCATACTGGAGAAAGTATATCATAAGAGAATAGGTTTACATATATATCATAAGGTTTATAAAGTCCTAAAGGTACTTCCTTAGCAATTTGACTTGCTTTTCATTCCTAAACTCTTACTTGTCCTAAGCACTTCTATAGCTTTCAATAAAACCAGCAACAGAACTGTCACCAGAGTAATTTTCAAATGTTGAAAATATGATTATAAACATATACTCTCTGAAGAAACTAGAAGGATGCTCTACAAGCACATTAAACTGCTGCAACTGCCTCTTCTGTTCAAATAAAATATTTAAAAGCAACAATTTCAATTCTTTCAATAAAGACTGCAAAAATGGTACCACATTTCAAGAGAAACTGAAAGTCCAGGTTCTTTTTTCCATTCTTAGCTGAATACTCCATCCACTAGCTAAAGAGTTATGTTGTTGTTTGCTTGTTCTCTTGGGCCTTGTGAATCTTACCTTTTTTTGCTATACAGCTGTTTAGGTAGAACAAAGATCACTTCTGCCTAACACAGCTTACAGCCTGTGGCTTAGCAGGCTTTTTACTCAGTTTAAATCTACTCTGGGGGCTAAAGAAGTAGTTTTGCTTCACATATGAACTTTCTGATCAGGATATTTTACAAAAAAAAAAATAGTTACAACACCATATAAATAGATAGGTTTAGAAAAATCTTAAAGGGAGACATGCTTCAGTACACTGCACTGAAATCAGCGTTTTCTTTCTGTTAAATATAGCATGATAGCCCTCAACTAGTACAGTCTTTCACAGTTTTCATGCCTTTTCCCTTCAATTCCCATCTGCAGCAATTCAGTCAAAAGTCAGAAAGACACTCCCACAACATACACCTAGGTAAACTCCAAAGTGAATGGTCTAAAATGCTTTATAGAATTGCACACTGTACTTGCTCTTCGGGCCAAGTTATTATTAGAGACACTTCTTTATTCTTGTTTCAAATGCTTATGCACATCCTCTGGATTTCATTCACAAAAACATTTTCTGCACATTTATCCCATAATAATAAATGTCCTGCCCTTTGAACGGTATGAAAAGTAAAGTAATAACCGAGATCTCAGTTGCACCCAGGTCAAGACTGCATCGAACAAGGGATAACTGGTCTAGGCCATAGGGGTGGGCTTGTGTCAGCACATCAGAAGTATTGAATTAACTGAAATAGGGTAATATCAGTGTTTATGAGTTTGTAACTTGTTGCCAAAACAGACTGCAAGCTTTGTATATAAGGTTAAAAAGTAAGTTACTTAACCTGCTACATTACACCACGAATCACCACGTTAATCAGTAACCAGACAATTTAACCATTCAACCCTACCAGTACAAAATGAAAGCGCAAGGTGTGTATGTGAAGTTAAATGTCACTTCCCTGAACTATTTTAATAGGTACAAAGACCTAGAATTTGCTTATCAGAGTACTCATTAACCATTTTAGTGATTACAAGCAGGGAGCAAAGACAAGCCTACCAAGGATTATTAATATATGGTATAAGGAGGAAAAACACTTTACAAAAACAACTAATTATCTAATCCAATAGACACTGTAGAGTTCAATTTTAACTAGATTTCAAATGACATATGAAATCTGTGCTTAGTGATCACATGATTATATGAAAACTGCTCAAATATAAAATAAATATTGTACGTTTGAATGCTCTGATTAGTCATGTAGTACATTATTTTCAGCCTGTATTTATTAAGACAGTGATATAACTGCTTCTGCCATAATTCTTTTACAAGTAGAACTATTTGGGGAATAATGAAAATAAATATGTAAATAATCACACATCCCTAAATAGCTATGATAGAAAAATAAACCACAGCCTAAAATCCTACATCCTGAATGCTTCAAAGCATTTAGGATGTGTCCATTCTCATTGTTAAGCATATCCTTTTGGTAGTTTGTTTCTCTCATAGATAACAAGATAAAAACTAGAACTGTATGTCATAAGCAGTGTAAGATGAAAATACAAAAAAAAAAGCGCTTAATACATAACTAAGAAATAGTTAAAAATTTTGAATGGAAAATAAAACAATAAAATCCAAGTGCGATTACTTAAACTAGTAAGTAATGATAAATGTCTTGTAAAATGAACTTTGATCTTGCTATCAACAGAGAACTACAAATTTTTTGTTATTTCTTTGCTTACCTTGCAAAAATACTCTTGCCTTCAGCACCATCTGGTATCCTAAAGCCACACCAATTCAAAACTCAAATGCCTTCGATAATTAACTCTTTCAAGTAACCTGATCTTCATCACTTGCTTTATTATCTCATTTTGAGACATACCACCTTCAGTAATTAAGTACAGAATTACTGCCATAGTCTTACACCATCTCGAAAGATCTTTTCAAACCTGACATAAACTTATTACACTTATAGTGCCTGAACAAAGGAAGAAAACCCATACTCCTTTCTAAACTTAGCTTTTTTTTCTTGAACAAAGAAAATGCATTTTTCAGATTATAGTAACCAGCACTGAGTTGTTAATATGTTTTAAATAAAATCATGATCAGTTGAGAGAAACATTTAAAACCAATTTTTGAATGATTGAAGTTAGTTTTGAGGTCACTTCCTCTGCTACAAAGTTTTATAATTTCATGATTAATCTCCTGCAAAACTGTTGCAACACACATGCGGATTAAAGAAGATTGACGAATTCATAAAGAAAGAACGTATATAGTCTTTTGAATTCACTCTTCCAGTAAAACTATTTAGTTGGTAGCTATTGCCTCTGAAATGCAACGTAGCTAAGCAAAATTTAATTGTGAACTTCTTGCATTGTGTTAACTGAACGTATTCATCAACAAGCAGATTTTTTAGCAGCAACAATCATCAAGTCAAAGGTTACATGCATTGCAACAATATGTCAGTCCACAAATAACCTAAACTTGACAACAGAGATTTAAAAGGTATTACAATAAGTCAAGAATACATGATTTCTAAGAGAAATATGAGAGCAGATTTCCATGTTGGCTATTGTCTTGATGTCAAAATTACTCTTATACAATTCAACTGTTTTTATTATTTTTTAGTAACAAAACAGTGGTCTGGTTGCAATTATGGCATATAACTGACAGCACTGGTTAAGAACAACTGTAACATGAGAAATTACTGAACTCTTTATGGCATTTAACAAAATTCTACAAACAGAAAATTGTATTATAAGGAAGAGTAAAAAGTTTTGATAGTATTTGAATATTTTTGGGGGGGCAAATTATGAAAACTACTTTTAAAAATTTTTTGATAAAATACAGTGATAGATTTTAAGTGAAATAAATTTAAAGAATATAGTTTAAATTTCTTAGTATTTAGCCTATTATGGTAAGAAAACAGTTCCCAAATAACATTACATTTTAAAACATAAAATTGTGAAAAATATTTAATTAATTGAGATCAGACATGAAAACTAGTTAACTGACTGCTATTGACAAAATCCATTCCCTCCGAATTTTGAAGACATGGCTTATGAGATGGGGAAATTCACCTTCCAAATATTTGTTACTGGATTTTGTGTGCGTCTATGTTTTATTTATTTTACTATTTTGTTTTTCTTAATTCAAACAATGAGAATTTCCTTAAGAAAGCTCACCAGTTGCAAGAGATAGCTGGTGTTTGTCAACTTCAGAACTGACCATCCAATTTGAAAATAGACTTTTCAATTTCAAAATGTAGACAAATTCAAGAATGTGTGTCCTTAAGAAGCCAACAAACAGAAATGTTTCTCTGTTGCTGAAATACAGAAAGTTTTTCAAACCTTTTGAAGGACTTCAGAACCAAATAAAAATACGATTTGGCACAGGCTTTTCCAACATATATCACAGCAGTGACACTGAATGGAAAGGTTTTTATCTCAAAGCAACTGGTGCAGGAACTAAGAGTAGCATAAAATCATAGAACGGTTTGAGTTGGAAGGGAATCGTAGAATAGTTAGTTAGGGTTGGAAAGGACCTTAAGATCATCCAGTTCCAACCACCCTGCCATAAGCATGGACACCTCACTCTAAACCATGGTACCCAAGGCTTCGTCCAACCTGGCCTTAAACATTGCCAGGGATGGAGCATTCACAGCTTCCCTGGGCAACCCATTCCAGTGCCTCACCACCCTCACAGTAACGAATTTCTTCCTTATACTTGCTTGCAGCCTTCTCCTCACAGATGTGTCTTTTGCTCGCACTCAAATTTCCTCAATCAAAAAACTTTTTTCCCCTTTTATAAAATACATTTGCAGCTTAGGAGTTGCCCAGGATGTGAGGGAGCAGTGTTCAGCTTCTCAACTTGCCTGCTGAAGGCATTCAAATCTGTCCCTTGGGTCTCCCACCTCTCAGTGGAAACTGCCTCAGGTTGGTCTGAGCTGGGGTCCTTTCTGCTCCTATTAAAATTCTAAGTATATATTCAGGTAAGATAGAGAAATAGTCTTAGGTGCATGGACTGATACTTAGATGTACCCCTTCTGCAGTGATTTAGAAGCACTGAGCTGTGAGGCAAATAACTAAGAATGGATGCATGCTGTATCCAGCCTTCTCCTTTCAGGGCCTATGAGCTCCCTTCCAGAAAACAGCCCATAGACCATTTCTTGGGTTGCTATCCTGGGAGGCAAGAATCTCCATCATAGTAAGCAAACGAGAAAGCAGGATGCATAACCCTGCATTCTAGTTGAGTGTTAACATCTCCCTCTCCTTATGTCCAGAGGAAAGGGAAAATAAGAGCTACCCCTATATTTTGAAGGAGTCTGGGGTTGTGATACGTGTGCTTTGAGGATGGTCCCTGCAGAATCACAGAATATCTCAAGTTGGAAGGGACCCATAAGGATCATTGGGTCCAGCTCCCTATTTCTCACAGGATTGCCTGAAGCTTGTGGATTGGATGTGATGCCGGGAGTCATCCAGCTTTTCTCCCAAGAGCCACCCAGGCAGAGCGAGGGGCAGGGTGTTACACTTGGAGCCCTGTTAGACAGGGACTGAGCAGCTCTGCTGTTCCAGAGCAGAGGTGTGTGAGGATGGGCAGTTATGTATGGCTTACCGGAGGGGAATGTATTTCTTTTAACAGTAATGATTACAAGAAAGATTCCTGAGGGCTTCTTGTTTGCAGTGAGCCTGCCAAGCAGCAGGTAGGACTTGACCTATCCTTTTAGCCTTCCGGCTGTATCTCCCCATTTGTTCAGGATCCCTGTGTGTATGTTCAGTAAGGCATTTGATGCTGATTGGAACTAATTCACCATCACAGTGGGGGGAATTCACTTACATTGCTCTCTGCTAACAGCTATAAGCAGTGATAATTAATAGCTCTTAATTGCTTAATCAGTGTAAAGTTTTAGACTATGTCATATGTGAAGGTTTTTATATTGTGTGGATGACTAAACCCTCAATTAATGCATCGAGTCATAGAGCCTTACCAGTGCTGTCTGTTCCAGGCAGAGAAAAATAACCAGCGTCTTCATTACTCCCCTCAGGTCCCTTTCTGTAGTCATTACTGTGGCCTGAAGACATTTTTCTGTAGCAGCTGAAGTAACGTTACAGTGAGCTTCCTATCGGCTCCGAGCTGTCAGCAGTAGATATGAATCCAGCAGCCTGAGCTCATTTGGTGCTGCTGACACGCTCTTCTTGACTTCCCATTTATTCCTTTACCTCTGGTGGCCAATCTCTCTTCAAATCAGAACTGTCTGCCACCAGCATATCTGGTGATATGCTGTAATTTCACAGTTTTTAACAGCTCTCTGGTCCCTGTGCACACGTGGGGGTTGTCTCTGTCCCACATTACTCAAGAAAATGCCTCTCCCTTTGGTATTCAGTTTTTGTTTCCTGCGGTCCTGGTTCAGTTTTATCTCTGTTCCCTTTCCCTGGCACTGCACCTGTATCTCTTTCCGTGCCTGTCTTTCAGGGCATATCTCTTGGATCGTTTTCATTTCTCAGACCTATTTCCCATGCCAGTTTCTTTTCAGCTGCCTGTGCCTGAGTCCCTCTCCAGTTGTGTGTGTGTCTCTTATCTGCTGAGGAAGATCAGGGGAAGATCGAGGCATTGAAGTACAAAGTTAGAAGTCCCTATTGGACACAGTTGTTAGAGGGAATTTGCTTTCACTGTCCCTGAGCCACAGTAGTCCCCATACTCCAGATGCACACACCTGGAGAGGGTGCGTGCTAGAAAACTTGGACTTAAGGATGGTGCTGACATGCACAGAAGGTGCTGTGGTTTTCCATAGAGTAAGTATTCATCACTGAAGAACACGATGCGAGTTTCTAATGTAAATGGATCCTGTTAATATTTGTGCAAGGTACTTCTATTGGGCATGGAGACTTGCAGAATAGAGCAGCAGTACAGATATGAGACAGAAAGGTCAGCTGAAGTGCTGTCATTTACCACAATAAAAGTAGCAATATCAGTGCAGTTACAGCTTGTTAAAGACAAGCCTGAATTTTATGGGTCTAATTCCATGTTGGAAAACTGTTTGGTGATACATCCCAAGGTGAAGTCATCTGACAGCAGTGAAAGCAACATAGTTGGAGAGCAGTAGAGGAATTGACCCTTAGCTTTCTGTATCCTATAACACTTCTACAGAGAGGAAGATAAAATGGGCACTAGGTTTCTCTGTAAGATGCTTTCTTCTGCTACAGAAAGTTTTACTTTCTCTTATGACATACGTCTCTCGTGCCATAAAGAAAGGGAATCCTGAAAAGTGTGAGTTTCTGTTAGGTAATTAAGTTTAAAATCACTAACAGAGATCTGAAGGCTAGCACAGGGCTGGTAGAAGATTCACAATTATTTTTGCTTAACAAAGAAGTGTGAATGAATGAATGTGTGACAATAGGAATAGTCAGACAAGGACACGGAAAGCATTACAGCCTGATAAAGGAAGAACAATCCATCACAACAATAGTATCTTCAATTCTTGTTAATGCTGTGCTGCCGTGTTTGAATTACATTTTGATTTCGTTATCTCTTCATGCATAAAACTAAGGAGGTTTAGCTGCCTATAAAAATAACACACAAATGCATTTAAACCTTCTGTCCCATCTGAGCAATGGAAAGAAGAGACTGGGACTCTTACCGCACGGTATAGCTAGAGCTTCTTGGTCCTTAGGGCTGCTTATGTCTAGAAACATCTAGATGACATCTCTAGCATTCTTGCAGGAGTGGATTATTTAGGTGAAGCATGAGTTTATAGGTAGCTTACAGAAGCTAATAAATTATATATAGGTCTTTTGATAGTTAATCAATAAGTTTAGACTGTTAGGTAAGTAAAGAGGTGGTTTATAACAGCAGCTTGTAACCATCAGAGCTCCTTTATTTTGTCTGTATTTACTCGCACATCAGTGTCAGTGTGTTGCAGATATGCTAACATTTATTAATGATTTATTAACCTGATAGAAACCATCTGTAAATACAGGCTTTGTGCAAAATGAAACCATTTCTTGTCTTATTTCTGCTTTCCTTCTCCTATCAAGGGAGGTCTGCTTGAAGCAGCTGGCATAGCTGCTGGGGAAGAAGCAGTGTTCCTTCTCTGTACTATACTGAGCTGAGAGCTAAGAGGAGGACTTCATTTTTCTTGTCTTGTCGGTAACTTAATCCTTTGTGGTTTGACTGTTCCTGAAATAATAAAGTCAGTCTGGAGCCAAAGGAAAGCCCTTTTCAATTCTCAGGAAAGCACAAGGATGAAGTAACCTTGGTCTTTCCTATGCTAGAGAGCAAACGTTTTCTGCTGGTGACTTTCCCTTGCTCAGAGATGTCATAGTTTAATCCCAGCCAGCGGCTCAGCCCCATACAGCCTTTCACTGCCCTCCAGTGGGATGGGGGAGAGAATCAGAAGGGTGAAAGTGAGAAAACTCAAATGCATACAGAAAGGTCTGTGAGAAGTAGTAGAATTACTTGTCAGTCTTAGGGCCGATAGATTTATTATCGTTTAAGCCTGACATGCAAATCTAATCGTGAGACTTGCTCCTCGCTTGAGTGCTTCTGACTGCTTCTGTTGACTTCCATGGGACTGGTTTTGTGTTAGACTTACAGAGCTGATCTTTGATGTGTAGCGATCAGTCCTTGTTGCAGTGGGGAAACGAGGTGAAATACTGAGTTATGTGAGGGCAGAACCTGGACCAGTTCATCCTGAGAGCAAAGAAAGTTATTTCTCTCCTTAACCAAACAAACCAATGCAGACACACTGTGTGCAGGGAGTTTGTGGCTTGGTTTGAATTCTCAGTATATTTGACCTTCCAAAGGACATGTAGCAATGCAGTTTGGAGGTGTGCTTGCCTACAGGCTCTGCACCTTGTTGTTTCTGTGCAGCTGAGAAAAGTGAAACCAATGAAAAAAACCCTTGGAGTTCCCGATGAGAAAAAAGGGAACTGGCAACCTTTTCTTGCCTTACTGTTAAATATCTCCATTTAAATGCAAATGATCTTCTGACCCTGCCAGACAGAGTCATGTACCAGGAAGCAGGCAGGCAAGTGAAAAACCAACTTGTAAAATGGTTTTTGAAGATGCTGGATCTCTGTTGTTTCCAGGAGGAATCGATGTGGTTGGATACATTTTTGACTGCATACTGAGGATCAGCACCTGGGAGTTTCAGATATGAAAATATGTATTTTAAGTGTGGCTTCTGGAGAAGTGTGGGTGGATTCTTTGGTTAGAGATCCCTTGGAGGGATGCTTGAAGTGTCTTCTGGGATACTTCACTGCATATATTGCAGTGGATAGCCCAGTGCATACAGTATGTTTTGGAAGGGGGTAGAATTCAGAGACAGAAAGAGGAAGAAGCAGCCAAACTGCTGCCTTATTCTTCCTGAGGAATAGGTGCTTACAAGTGGTGTGTGCAGTGCTTCATACTGCATCTAGCTGCCAGACTTCAGGCTTTCTCCCTAAACTCCAGACCGCTTAAGTGAGATGGGCATGAGATTTGACTGACAAGGAAGGATTGGGCATACAATAGAGTCTTGAAAGAGGAGGCTTTGTTGCCCATGGGATGCAGTTCTTCCCAATCTTCCTCCAGCAGGGATGCTCCAGCTCAGGTGTGGACCAAGCAAAGCAGGTGGTAGAAAGGTTACCTGAACATGCATCTTTCTCCTTCCCACTTCTGTTGGTCAGTGTAGCCAGTTTATAAAACCCAGTTCCTAGGGATCATTTTTGTTTGGTTGAGTGAGCGCCAAAATCAACAAACAAACTGTATCTTGTCAAGCATCCTCAGTTAAAATCCTTCCTTTAATTTGCTGTTTACCTCACCTTCTCTTTAAACTTCCATTCTTCTAAATCAATATGGATGTATTTGCTTTCTGTGCAGGTTCCAGTAGTCTCTTAATAATCATAATAATCGTTATTACTGATTAAAGTTGCATTATTCATGCCAGATGGAGTCCCCTCGCTGTCAGCCAGAATGAGTTTGCATTATGTAGTTATAGTACATTTGTGATCTAAACAAACAGATGGCAGAATGTGACAGCAAATTATGTGCTGGTGATGTCAGCAACTACGCTTCCCAAGTATAATTGCTTTAAATGAACACGAATGCAGGGAGGAGCTGGTAGTTTTAACAAGGTAGTTGGCATACAGTGTGGTAATTACCATACAACATCATCAATAGCACCACAAATGCTGCACAAGTGCTGAGGGAAGATCACTGGCTTTGAAAAGTCATGACAGAAAGACTATCACAGTGGGTTTGCTCAGCTGTGAAACATCTCACAGCTGTACACACACTGCTAGCAGAGGAGCAGTGGTTTCTTTTAGGGTGATCCAACTTTAGCTGGGAGACATTTTGCATTTTCCAATGCTATCTCCCGTCAGGGCGTGTGGGAAGTATTTGATTTAGTGTAGTGGAGCAGTGTTAACAGCAACTGCTGTTAATACAGGATTGAAAGGTAAGCTGCTGGAACAGGTTCAAATGGGAAATTTGCTTAATAGAATCTCAGCAGCATTCAGTGATGAATAAAAGTTTAATCAAAGATGAAGTTAGGTTCCTATGGTCACAGAGAGCAGCGATAAGGACTGTATTCCTTATCACATAACA
>JBCJKH010014088.1:8175-20951 GCA_039877255.1 Loriculus beryllinus | reverse complement strand
AAAAAGAAAAAGAAAAAGAAAAAGAAAAAAAAAGAAAAAGAAAAAGAAAAAGAAAAAGAAAAAGAAAAAGAAAAAGAGAAGAAAAGAAAAAGAAAAAAAAGAAGAAAAAGAAAAAGAAAAAAGGAAAAGAAGAAAAAAAAAGGAAAAAAAGAAAAAAGAAAAAAAAAAGAAAAAGAAGAAAGAAAAAGAAAAGGAAAAAAAGAAAAAGAAGAAAAAGAAAAAGAAAAAGAAAAAAGAAAAAGAAAAAGAAAGAAAAAGGAAAAGAAAAAGGAAAAGGAAAAAAGAAAAAGAAAAAGAAAGAAAAAGGAAAAGAAAAAGGAAAAGGAAAAAAGGAAAAGGAAAAGGAAAAAAAGAAAGAGAGAAAGAGAAAGAAACGGAAAAAAAGAAAAAGAGAAAGAGAAAGAAAAAGAAAAAGAAATAAATATGACTGTGTTTAAATTTGTGGCTTTTTTTCTGGCAATTCCTTTCAGGAGGTTTGGGGGCAGGAGTATAAATTGATGATAAGCAAACTCTTTAAAGTTCTAAGATTGCCTTATGTATTAAAAGGTCAGCCAAAACAGTGAGGAGGCATCAGAAGTTATATAACAGGCAAATATGTTTAAAATGTCTGCGAGGACTAAAGCCTGTATAATATTAAATTGTGGGAAATCACCTCTGTTACTCAGCATTTATAAATTCAGTAAGTACAATTAGCTCCATAGCCTTAAACTATTTCTTTAAATCTGACTCATGATTGTAAATTAATTGACCTTTTAGTCAATGGCATTAGAATAAGCACTGGAATATTTACAGAGAGAAACAAATGAAAAGGTGAAACAACTTCATGAAAATACATAGCCAACATACAAAATGTGCCTTCCAGCACCATTTGAACATTTGGATGTTTCCAAACCCAACAAAGATCAAAATCACGCAAAAAAATGTTCAAGAACATTTTATGCTATATTTTAAGTATTAATTCATCCAAATAATTTTTATGTCTATGCCATTGGAGAGGAGGGACACTACACTATTTTTGAGAATAACTGCAAAAGCTGTTACTGCTTCTGTATTACTTGTTAATTGTTTTATAAAGTAAAAATAACCTCTTTTTATTTGAAGACTGCCTTGTTAATACACTATACCAAGTTCCATTGATGTTCACAGTGAAGAAATAGGAAATACAATGTCACTGTTCACTTTCTCATAATTTTTCATGCTCATTTAGTTGTTGCTTTTAGCAAGATTTTCTTTTGAATTTTGTGTACATGAAAGGCAGTCAGCCGCAGTGATATCAGCCTACCTTTGATTTATGAACCAGCACTGTTTTTCACGGAACAGCTTTGTCAGTTCAAAAGTACAAGCACTGAAGAGTCAGACTTTGGAGATGAACAATGGAAAAACCTTATTCCCAATACAGCAAGAGAATTGACTAACAAGGCTAAATGGATCATGTGCAGAAAACCAGTAAAGGCATATATCCTTGCAATTATCTCCCCTTTCATATCACTTTATATGGGATCATGGACACGAACAAACATTTTTGGTACTATAGCTGCAACTTTTAACCTTTGGCAATGTCATGTTTTCTTTACAAAGTCCTTGTTTCTCTGTGTTGCATTTCAAAATACTTTAAAATTGTTGTTTCAAAATACTGTTGTTAGTCCAGCAAAAAAAGGGTTATCTGCTCTCAGTCATGAAAAAAGGAGGTATAACTCATCAGCAGCGTAGCATCACTCAGACAAAGTGATTACACTGTATAAATGTATGTACCAACAAAAGTAATTATAATTACTCATGACTGCGTTCCATAACACCCTACAGCTATACGTTGCTTCTCATGCCCTGGCCATTGGAAATTTCCAGAGGAAATACACACTTATGAGATGTCGGTAACTGTCTTGGTTAGCCTATCGGTTTAAATCCCACAGGTTTAAATACTGAGCATGACATTCTATGTTATGGAATATCCTTTTGGCCAGTTCAGGTCATCCGTCCTGGCTGTGCTCTCTTTTGGCTTCTTGTGCAGTTCCTCATTGGCAGAGCATGGGAAATTGAAAAGTCCTTGACTGAGGGTAAGCATAACTCAGCAACAACTAAAACATCAGTGTGTTATCAAACTTATTCTCATTCCAGATCCAAAACACAGCACTATAGCAGCTACTAGGAAGAAAACTAACTATCCGAGTCAAAACCAGGACATTCTTACAAAAAAGTTTTGAACTAGATGATCTTAAGGTCGTTTCCAACCCTAACTATTCTATGATTCTATGATTCTATTTAAATACTCTGATTTTCATCTGCTTGTTTTTCCCACTGATTTGGTCTCCCTCGTGCAAATGGACAGCTGAGCAAAACATGCCAGTACTATCTGGGCTTCAGTTTCCCCTAGAACAAGTTTGTAGCCTGTTTTTTTGGGTTTTTTTTTTTCGTTAAGAGGACATCCCAAATTTCCATGTATTGTCAGGACATTTCTTATGAATGTTTTCTTATTGTCACACTTATGTTGTGAGTCATTTCATCCAGATGTAGGTTTGTCTATGTAATCTGCATCTGAGTTCTGCTTTACTTATTATATGGGCCAGCTACTATGGCATTCAGCTCTGGTATGCCCATGTTGGATTCCAGAGAGCATCCGAAACCGAACTTTGCACTGCACATCAGGGCGACAGCCTTAGAAAGGCTATATTTAGGCCCATCATATCACAGCAAAATACAGCAGATGCCTGAACGCTGAATAGATTTTTTGTACTTTTGACTACCATTCTGAAAGGTGTCTCCAAGGGGAAAGAAGTTCCTTTCCATTAATATATAAATCTTAGGTGTCAGTTTTAATTGTTACCTTCTTATTTGACTTTTTTTTCCTGGGGGCTGTTTGATCATACTTGATTTTAGCAGGCAATGCAGAGGAAATGAAACAAAATATTTAGTATGTGACCACAAGAAGACTAAGGTGTTGCATTCTGCTCTACTTGTATGTGCAGCTGTTATTAGGAAGTGTGGTACTTATTAGTTCACTTACAACCATTTATGCTTATCTAATTTTTTATCTCTAGGGTCCAGTTCTGTTTCCAAAGAGATCCTGAAAACATTAATCCTTGTCTATCCGTATGTTCACTGTGAATTTACAGGAAGCAACAATAGCAGACGTGACAGGAAATTAATTTCAATACATGGAGTCAAATAGAGGATATAATGACTTTCATTATGTAATATAATGTATATACAAGAGAGTCTTTTTCATGTATATACTCATGAATGGTGACTATACACACATACACTTAGGTGTACATATGAATGCGTATGTGTGCACATAAATGTATTCTGTTAGTAACGGCATGAACAGTAGTTTTGGTGGTGCCAACGAAGGTGTCAGAATGTGGCACTGATAAATTGTAGATAAATTCATCACATGCATTTCTATCGGCTAATGGCATGATGTTTAAGCTACTTCATTACAAAACTTGTCCAGCAAAAAATACTCAAATTCATGTATGTACAATACATTCATATATATGTTTATATATCCATGCATATATTCAAAGAATATGTATCCTTTCATTTCGTGTTGGAATTACTTATTTCTGAAACAAAATAAGCTATGGGATGTTGACTAAACAGATTCCTTCATTTCCTTGTTTGTGGTGATAACGTTCTAGTCACTACTCCAGGAAGAAAAAAATAAAAAATGGTAAGAAATAAAACGTATAAACCTGTCTGTCTCTGGCTTTGCTGTTCATACAATCTCTTGATAAGTAAAATGCTACTGTTTGGTGGGTTTTATACCTACTTGGTGGCAGTGGTGTGGTCCATAGGAGTCAGACCCTTTGCTGCCTTCATTTCCTACGTTTTTTGCTTACAAGTATAATTTAGGTTTTTAACAGGAAAGTGGAATTATCTGAGAAGTTATTCCAAGCCTTCAATGAGGAAAACAAAAATATTTCTTGTTACAGAATAAAGTAACAGTTCAACTCTCCAACCAAAGAAGGGCAAATAAAGGAAAGAAACATGGGTAGTATTTCATTTTCTGCTCTGTGCCGTGGCAGAAGTCCTGTCTTTTTACCTAATTTCTTCATAAAGAGTAGTGTAGCTATTTCAGTGATGCTCTGGAGACTAGATTTTAAGACTGGGGACATGTCTTTTTGCTGTACCTCTGCATCATTTGCCTCTGAGCTGCTCCTGTGATCTCTTCTCTAACCCTTTTCAGTGGAATAAATCAAGTGACTGTTAACAGATTAAATAATAGGAAAAACCTCTTAATGTAGAGACCTTTTGTTAGATAACTTTGTCAGAGATCTGTTGTTCCTATGCAAAAAAAACCCAAAAAAAAACCACCAAAAAAACAAAAAACAGTGGTAATAGCAGACCTCCTGTGCCCCACCAGCAAAGAGAATGAATCTTGCTCATTTTTTTCACTGCCTGTCCAGTGAGCTTGTTTGTCCCTAAAGTGAGACATAAGGGTACCTGATCTTGTACAAGGCTGATGACAAAACGAGAGGATGGCCTTAAAATGGATGATTTTTCATCTTAAGTAACAGTCTTATTAGAATTTCTTTATCTATTGTGAGCTCCTCAGATGTTTTTACAGTGACTAAAGTAGAAGACAGCTACAAATGCTTTAACATAAATTAATATTTCCTGAACTGGAGTATGTGGTTTTCCTGGTTACGCTAGAAAGAAGAACCTTAGAAAACAGGCATTTGAATTATCTTTTTTTGCCATATGTTTTAGTTCAACTTAATCCCACAACATTAAGTTTTAAGATCCATTTTGTTATTATAAAAGATGTTTTTTCGACCTTAGCTGTATGAACATAGGAACAGTTTGTGCTTAAGCAAAATGACATCCTATTTGCATATTAAACAAAAACTCTGAAAACATTAATCCTCTTCTTCTATTAAATGTCCATCAAATTGGAATTTTTGATGTATAGTTGTTGAAAACCAGCAATGGCTAAGTCTCACTCTATGTAATTCTTTTTTTGTGTGTGTCTGTGTATAGATAGTCAAAATAAAACAAAAATAAACAAAGCAAAACAAACAAACAAACAAATCTACAAACCCCTGAAACCCAAGCAGATTCTGGGTAAAGGGTTTCCCTGATTATTTTGTTATTTCACACTCAAACTTGTATACACAAGAACAAATGTTTTCATTGTAACTTCCTATGTTTTGTCATTTCTGTAAAATGGCTTCAAACTACAGTAGCTGTCCCAGGTGAATCAAAAGGATTCTCTGAGGCATGCACATTACTCTTTCATAACAAACATAGGCTGTCGCATAAAATGTTCATTTTCTTATTTTGAATGGTCTGGTGCTTTACCTCCACAATTGCTGTGATGTGAAATTTGATATAAAATGTAGAAAAGCTCTCTTTTTAATTTTCTCTCACAGAAATGAGAAAGGTCATTGGTCTGATCACTGAGCCAAATTTGTCTCTCCTAGTAGTCTTCATAATGAAGAGACATTAGATTAATGTTCATTTAAATAACATGATTAATGTATGATCAGAAAGTAGCTCATATTGGAACAGAATGAGTGTAAACCACCTAATCAAACAAAATGATTGGGTTTTTTAATTGTTTATAACAGTATGAAGTCGTATGAAGTCCCTTCTAGTAACTCATCTTTCTTTTTCCGTATTTTAGTTCTTTCTGTCTCCAGAGTGATCATTAATTATAATTAAAGGAAAGCAAAGCAGTTAGCTTGACAAGCTCAGGATTTGGGAATTATTATAGTCATTAAAGCACCTTCTGATAACCATATTAAACTTCATCATCTGCATACCATCAGGCTTCTCTCTGTCATGCACAAAGCAAAGTATATCAAATACAGTCGTGTCTCAAGGGAGTGGAGGAAGTATATCATCTGATCTAACTTCACTGAAGTGAGTGGAAATAAACTCCAGATTAATTTTGTCATGTGACTTCCCAGAATTAAGAAAGTTAAGAAGCAAAGCTGTCTAACTTAGAGGGTTTCTTAGTTCTTGCCATTAATAACCCTTGGTAGCACCTTATAAGATCCTTAAATTCACCCTTACATTTGATTCATTGTTCAGCTTCATGTTCTGCTTGAAGTTCCTGAGCAGAAAGTGAACAGAATTCTAATTACAAGAGACTATTGCCATTTTAATGACACCCAAGTCCCTGGACCTAATTCCTATTTCTCATTTCATTTTAAAGAGTTACATCTTAGCCAGGATGAGACATAATCAACTTTCTGAAAATTAAACAAACATATTCTTAAATCCATATTCATATGTAGATGATTGCATTTGTAACATTTCAAAATTTTTTCTCTGAAGATTGTCCAATGAAAAGAACTATGGCTGAGGCAGAAGGAGTAAGTAACCTATGCAAAAACAGCATCTTAAACTTACAAACATGAGGAGAGACAAAAATTGCTGCTCCTTGTACAGCTCTCAACCCCTGACACATAAAAACAGTGCACTATTTTAGCAGATCAGTCACACAGTGCCATGTAACTTCCCACAGAGCACAGCAGTGGGCTTCAGAATTTGCTTACCTGTGAGCCACTCACACCAGTGGTCAAAGGTTACCAGCAAGCTGATTAAAAATGTGCCTGCTAGACATCTTTCAATATGTCACAACATGTCATTTTGTGCTACGCATTTCATAATGAAGTTCCTTTCTCATTTTAAGACATTGTCATTTGCTCTGTCAGTTTGCTTTAGACTGGAAAAGTACCAGACTACTTTTGATAGCAGCTACCCAAAATGCAGCAATTCTGGAAGCACATGAAAAAAGCCCTATTTTTTGTCTACATCTAAATAACAAAGAGTAGTCATTCTGTGAGACTAAGAAATATTTTTCCCCATTAAAAAAAAAAATGTTTAATTAATTGTAAGTGAAAGTGAAAAGCAAACGGAGCTATATAATATTTTCTTTCTCCTAATACACAGTAGCATATTGCAGAATTTCTAAGTACATAATAGAAAGAAAATAAAAGAAAGTGATTGTGGCCATTCAATCTCAGCTGGAGGCATCAGACTACATTTTGTGTTGCTTGTTAATTTTAAAAAAGCACTTCTTCCAGATGTAGTTTATCAGTGGAAATTTTGCAGTGCTATGGAGGAAGTTCTTATATTTTTTTAACTGGATTTTTTTCCCTCTCAAAACATTTTTTTTTCTTAATATAGATAGTATTATTTTTGCCTTTCTTGCATCCTTTTTTTTCAGGAAAATTTTCTGGGTAGCATTAAGGATCAAAGTTTTCTTGTGGGAGTAGTTGTGCCGTATCGTGAATGTACCACTCATTCACTGAATAAAAGAATTCTCGTAAAATTCATTCAAATTTCAAACCTGAAGCCCTCAAAAAGAGAGTTAACCCATAGAAACCTAAAGAAAGGACTTTAAACAAAATGAATGCTTCCCTTCCACAGAGAAATAAGAGGGAGGCATCCATAGACTCACTAAACCACTGAGGCCTGATGTGAAGATTTATATCCAGGTGTGGTAATTCACTTTGTTTATATTATTCTGGCAAGAAGTTTTCAGGGCTGTGTTTCTGGTTTGTTTATTTATTTGTTTTTTATGACTTGGAAACCTAAGTTTTCACACATGCAATAGCTGTATATATCTAAATTAGAAGAACATTGAAGGATGTCTGTGTAAATCATGTATTAGGGATACATTTTAGGAAGGCACTTACAGCTGGAACTACGAAAGGACAAGGATAATCACTGTTTGACTTTCAAAATCCAGTTCAGATACCATCTAACCTTCATAGTAAATGTTTCCTTTTTCACAGAGGAGATGTTTCAGATGAAGTGGTTAGACCCAGCAGCTTTGATGTGACCGTTCATTCAAAATACAAATGAGCACGATGGAATTATTCCTGTAATGGGGTGCAATTCACTAGTACAATTTAGCCAGAAGTTAGCTTTGTGTCATTGACATCGGTGTGAAACAGCAGATGACTAATGAAACAAATGACACAAAACTAATGAAAAAGCATAGTAAATTAATATGCAGCCCTATTTCTATAAGCAGCTAAAAAATATCTCTAATGGCTTTCATTTGTGATTATCTACAGCCAGTATTTTTGAGGGAATCATTGATCATATTCAAGGGACTAAGAACTGAACCACACTACTGCCTACAAGTCTGTCATACCTCCTACCACTCTGACAAATTGAACATGCCAGCTGTCAGTTATGCTAATTTTTAGTGGTGAGGTACTGTGCTGTTTATTACTTGAACTGTCCAATTTCTTTTTATTAATATTCTCACTTTGTTCTGGAATGGTAATATTTCTATGTTCTTTGTCTTTGGCCTTATTTATTTCAGATGAAACACATTAAAATTAAACCCTCTCATTCTTTTTAAGATTTTTTTCTCCCTGGTGTATAATGGATGTGAGATACAATTCAATGAATCTACATGATCTTTCTTTCCTCATATTACTCTGCATTCCAAGGTGTTGGACAGATAAAATGGTCTGCACAGATAGTTTTGTTGCATTCAGCCTAACAGCGAATTACCTCATATAACAGCATCAGTAACACAAGACATAAGACTAAAAAAATCTTCATAGGGTTATGATTTTCACCATCATTTAGGCAACAGAATTACCTTATAATGTATCTTCTCTTCATGTGCTACCCTGGGTTTTTTTCGCATTTCCTTGAAAACCTTAGTAGATGTCCTTGGAATTTTGGAATTTAGAGTATGTTAAACTGCTTGACTTGTGCTAAATAAATTTCACTGAAATGTTTGTGACCTTGAAAGGAGGAGCTTTGTGAAAACTTTCTTATGCTGAATTTATGCAAGAAATGTTAATGGAAAATGGAGAAAAAAAGAGAATCAGGAAGGAAACCTTTTCTTTTCAGTGGTTTGTGACAAGTACTTTTACAAAGACCCTATTCTTAGGGAGCAGCTTAGAAACCCTAGGAAATTTTGCCAAAAAAGAGTTCTATCTCTTTTTCCTTGAATCCTGCATGAATTATTGCATTTGCTGCCTTTCTTGTGGTATTTCAGTATTTTGAAATATGACCTGTGCCAAAACAAAGAATTACAGAGAGTTGCAAGATCAAAACAGAAAGTCATCTTTATTCATTTTGACATTAAATTAATAAGGTCTAGGGTCTTGGTCAAAGGTTTTTGTTGAAGAATTTGAGAGAGTTTCTTCTTTCACTTAACATGGTTCAAATTTAATGAGACATAATCCTGACATAAACCTGAAAACAATAACTTCTGATCTCTTTGGCCTCTATTTGCAGCACAGTCAGAGTCGCTAAATGTGCCATTATCACCTCATTGGTCACATTGGTTACTTTTTCCTAAATCTGTCATTTCACAGTTGTAACTGCTAATTCAGACACTGAGGACTCTAGTTCATGAGAGTAAGATTAGTTCATGAGTAGTAAGATTAACAATGTTTAATACTTAGAGGAATAATTCCCTGTGAAATGCTGACATCTGCCAAGGTAATCCAGACAACCTCATAATAATGTGTAGTACAATTAGTAGTCAAATCTTGTAAAGTTGGAAGACATTATATAGTAGTTTCTATATAATGACACAATATTTCTATAGTTTCTATATAGTGACACAAGGAAAATATCTTTGGGAATTGGCCTAAACATATTTTATGCAAATATCTAGGTGACAATTTCAAAGGTTTTCAGAAAATAATATTCAGCAAATTAACTGATCTCAATTAAAACACTGGATCAGGAATGAGTACATGAGTTACATATAGCACGTTAACATCTCATCAATCATTGATGTGGGTACCACAAGGCAATACAATTCATGACCTAACTGCTAGCAGTGATTTTTGAGACTTTTTTTCCATTTTTCTGAAAACTTTTTTTGCATTCCTTCTTCTCTTCAGTACTTAGGATACCCAGAAGGAAAACATCAATTTTACTCACCCTTCCTTCATGTGTAACCCAGATTGTACACACAAATTATTTCAATTTATGCCAGTGCAAGGGTCGATCTTATGCTTACAAGTAAAATTTCACAGAAGAGTGAGAGTAATAAAAATATGAACATAGCAAGCCCTGTGTGTGAAGCCAACCTTTGGATTCCCATGGGAAAAGCTGGCAGGAAGAGTCTAAAATCACAATAATCTGTAATACATGTTGAACTGTTACCAGCAGTAAACACTCAGCTTCCTTTAGCTGACCAGGAACTGATAAGAGTAAAGAACAGAGATCTACTGTCTGAGAAGAAAAACATCCACCAGCATGAACCCTGTCTTTTGTGCTTTCCTACAGTACCAGCGAACAAGAATGTAACCCCATAGCATTTAATTTTGTACCGTTACTGAAAGTGTATTATTCTTAATAGTTATGACAATGGTGAACAATTATTTATTACCTGTGAAAGAGGAATTGAGAAGGTATTCAAGGGAAAACATTTAATTTATTTTTGACATCCTTTGCATTTTAGGGCTTTGTTCTCTTCCAAGCACCTCGAATTTCACATTTCTTAATGATTTTCCAAAATGTCGGTGCTTCTATATTTTGTATGCTCTGTGCTTTCTTTTCTATTCTCTTTGTCTTTAAAGGATACAGCTGTCTGAAGCACAAATAACAAAGTTGTCTTTAAAATCAAAAGTTAGTTACTCATGTCGGCACAGCACTCCTTACAAGTTAATTTATATTCAGGTGTGGATCTTGTTTATGAATTTTTAAATTTGTGGTTCCCTCTGTACTGAAATAATAATAAAATAAACCAAGCCTGGGAATATTATGCAGTGTTCTGTCTCTGATTACAGATGAAGTTATTCTGTGCCCTCTGCTATGTATAATTTTCCAAGATTAACTAATTTCTCAGAAACTCTGCAGCTAGAGCCCTATTTCTGAAGATATAGACAAGTGATACAGACTTCCAATCACATGATTAGTGATAATAGTAATGCTTAAGATCCTATTATCTTCCAAGTTAGGTCAAAGCAGAGATAGTTAGACAACTTATCGTTTTTAAATCTTGTAAAAGGGTTGAACCACATCGTATGAGGAAGCTGCCAGAATCTCATTCAAGAGAATTTAGGACAGACTTTGTACATGACTGAGAAGGATGTAGCTACTATAATACTCAGCCTAAATCTCAGATGTTTACAACCATTAATAACTCATACTTGAGACCTACAATTCCTGTTTTCAACCTAAGTGAAAACCACATCACATTTGTATAAATCTAAACAGTAGCTGAGGAATACCTAGACTAACATTCATAGGCACTGCTATGAAGAGACTTGAAATGACTAAGCTAGAAAAAAGATATCAGGCAGATGTCCAAATGCTTTAGTTTTGAAGGTGTTTAATTTTACACCAAAAATAAGAATTCTACTTGAGCATGTATTGTACTTTCCTGAAACTTATAGGGTGAGCTTGAGTATTATTCTAAGAAATATTTCAAGGAAAACCAGTATCTAACCAGACTATTGCTTGGTTTCGTCTCTGCTGTCGCTTACAAACTCCACAAAGATTTTTGCTTTTCCTAATATCAGGTACAATGACAGTGATAGCAGATATAAACCTCTGAAAAAAATTCAAACAAATGTATACCCTTGCACATATAAAACTTCTCATCATATTTTAACAGAAATTAGACCAAATATTGCATTTTTTGATAACTATATAATTTGTATGAAGGAGTGCAATATAGCTGATTGCTAAATTCTAACTTTACCATAGATACAGATGAATGAATTAACATTTTGATATTTTTTTCTTTTTGCTTATTTGTTTTCTTAAGGAAAGTAGTTCAAGTCTGAACAGATCAACACATTCTTAACCAAAACTAAGCTTCACTCCTATAGGACTGTGCTCAGAATGATTACAGTTTATGGATGGGTACTCTATTCAGTAAGGAATACATTGAAAAAGCAGGCAAAAAAAAAAAAAAAAAAACCAAACCAGCAAAACCCAAAACTGTAACAACAAAAAAAATCACATACTTCACACTGACTGCCAAAAGGTTTCCTGTGTGATTGGAATATACCTAAGAATTGGATAGAAAGTGAAAAATCGTTAATTTTATCATTAATATTTTAATTGCCTCAGTATCAGAAAACTGTAAAAGTTTTAAATAGTGCTCAAAAGCAGACAAGACAAAACTAAGATAAACCTTCAAAAAGCCAATCTGCAACTGCCCTTTCCCCAGAAAACAAACTTAATCTCATGAGAAATGCCTTCTAAATGTAATACTGAAATTCACCTGGAAAGCTTCCATGTATCTACTCTGGCATATTTAAGGGTGAAACACATTTCAAAAGGAGATGCTCAATGCAATCAGAAAAGGAGAGGTCCTTGCGAAGCAATTTACTACAAATGGACATGCTGGAAAAGATGTTATGTCAAGAGCTCACAGAGGGAACATAATATTGGTGCCAGATATTTAGCAAGCAGTAGAAGTTACCAGCAAGTCAGGAGTTTTGGGTTCTGTTCCACCATTACTCTGTGGCTGGGCTAAACATTCAAGTTGAACTTCTTTTGCATAACCATTTCTGCAACATGCTTAATTTTCTGCCAAGGCTAGCTTCAGATAACTTAAACCTAATTTTCAAAATGAGACATTTGCATGTCCCTTGTCTTTTGATCAGGGCGCTCAGTACTTCTGGAGAAGGAAATCCACAGTTAGAAATTCCTTCCCACCTATGAAAAGAAGACATAAACAGCATTTTCACACCTAAGAGGCTGATGAAGGACTTCCTTATGGCTGTGGGGCATTTTGAAATGCCTAATTGAATGGTGGCACAGAAGGGCTTAGTACAGTTAAATTCATGTGTGTACCTCATGTTGATGTAACAAGTGATAAAAAC
>JBCJKH010014087.1:0-21252 GCA_039877255.1 Loriculus beryllinus | reverse complement strand
CAAATAAAGATTCGATATATCAAAGTGTATGCTAGTCTAAGATACTGGGGCAATTCAGACAGCTTTCAATGTCAAACATGGAATTGCTTAGGTCAGGAGAGGAAGAAATTATTTCCTGAGACTACTGACAATTGAACAAACAAACAAAAACCTGCTGCTTCTTAGTAAAGCAGTGAGGTAAGTGCCTGAACCCCACATTTTACTCAGAATCTGTCACAACATGTGTAAAAGGTTAGATGTATTCAGATATGCCTTAAAATGTTAACATCAGTTAAGAAATAATTTTCAAGTTCTGACTTTTGATGAAGCTATTTAAGTATCTGCATTGATTTTGAAGTTTCCTATTACAGACTTTAATCACAATGGGCAACACAGATTTACATTTATTCATTTATACTTGGGAACTTCAAAGTCAATTCCTTACACCTTTTTCCACCCCTACACTGTACATTAGCTTGTCCAATTCATGTCCTTGTTACTAATCACTTGTAATAAACACTACAGTTCTCAACTTACAAGGTCCTCAGTGAAGGAGGATATTCTCTGAAAGTAGCAAGAGTAGCTTTCAAAACACTGCCCTACCTATACAGTGTATATAATACAGTGTATTACCTATACAGTGTAATACAGCAAGTCTTTTCAAATCATATTTGCAGTTTTGTTTTAACCATATAGACACTGAAATAAATACCAGGAAACTGAGACATCAGCAGGGCCAATATAAATATTTTTAAAGCTTTAATAAATGATAGAATCTCAATAGTATACTTCCATAAACACATTACAAAAACAAACTGCTAATGTTAGGGCTGTGCTCTGTGCCTGTCATTATTTACAACTGGCACATGCTGCTGCTTTGTAATTAACTAATTCTGTTAGTTACATACTCATATTTCTGGCTGCCATGTTATAAAATCTAAGAAAGCGCTAACAGCCACTGCAAGCACACTGACTACAGAATTAGCTCAGCAAATTTATTCTGCTCTTGGGTGAGAGATTACAAAGGTTTGCACGCATTTGACTAATTCCTGAAGGCCAGCAGTAGGAAGAGACACAAACTCTACACTGCCCTCCAAAATTTAAACAGAAGCGGATGCAAAACTATGCCAGTTCAGCAATTACTACAGCACACTGCGATAGTGCTTAGATGCAGTTAGGAGAGGTACCTGAACACAGTTATCAGAAAGTGCCAGTCCCAGAGTTCACAAAAATAAATCGTAAGTCCCTAGATTTTGTTCTGCACCCTGTAAGCTGCTAAACAGTAAGGTGTTATCCAAGATCAGGAATTTTATCATACGTTGAGCTACCAGAGTCTTCAGTATTAAATCATTCACTGGTATACTCCACTTTCACTGCTGACAGGACACACTGAATGAACTTCACAGAGCAAATAAAGATAGCATTTGTAATTAGAGAGGTAAGAGAGTCCTTCAGGATATCCCAGTAAGAGTGGTAAAACCTTAGGTCTAGATAAAATAAAAAGAAAATTGATGCATGGTGAAGCAAGAGAAGTAAGAAGGTAAATATCACTACAGCAAGTAGCCTGATGAGGGTGACCAGAGGAAAACAGCACTGGTGACAAACATGACAAAAGTCATTATGTATGCGGTTTTGGTTTATTTTTTGGTGTTCTGGTTTTGGGTTTGGTTTCTTTTTTTTAAGAAATCAAGACTGGAATGATGAAGATGACCTGTGAGATCACGGAACTGGAGGAAAAGGCAAAGGCAGCCCAAAGAAGTCTTCACAATGAAAAGAGGGGAAAAAAGGAAGGAAGTGGTGACTTCTCAGAAATGGTTCACATGGTAACTAACCTAACCTTTGGACCACTTTTCCCTGAAAAACAGCACTTCAGTGAAATGAAATTCATTCTCTAGAAACTGTGTTCATAGAACAGAGATAGAACCCCTTCCCCAGCATCCAAGTCCCTTGCACTAGCATTAGAAAGGTACTGCGCAGGCACATTTATAAACAGCAATACAGAACTACTTCCACTCTTACTCTTTGGAGTAACTATTCATTTATCATCAGTAGTTCTGAACATTCTTAGCCAAGTAATTCTGCAACTAAGGAAGACCGCAATTTCTTTCTTACTTCCTTCAAAGGTACATTTATACTGTGACCAAGAACAGACAGTATTAGGGCAGTCACATAGCTGCTGTAGCCAGCTACTGTCATTACAGGAGTACACATCTTTTTACAAAAAGATTCTGTCAGTGGTCATCCCATTTGTAGAGTTCAGGTATCTTATTTTTATGAATTATACCCAAGCAACTTAAGAAGTGCCTATTCATTTTCAAGCTTGAGTGATTTTTCTTTTATTTTACCCTGTTTTATTAACACACTCGTCCTGCCTAACCATCACAAGCACTCTGGAAGTAGTTCAAATGAAATAGAAAGGTGACATTTTGAATTTCAAGTGTCTCCAAACTACACACTCCTGCAATTTAGAAAGACAGTTTTGTTCACGTCATTTTCTTTGAAATCAAAGTGCTGAAACTCATATGCACTTTTTTTTATTATTTCTGACTTCAAGTCAAGAAAGCAATACTGTTCAGATGACCGCAAAATATACATAAAGTTTCCTTCCATAGGTAGGTTTAATAAAGGGGAGAGGGAACAGCTACTCAAAGTCACGTCTTTGAAGGCAACACAGAAAAGCATGACAATTATCACATTACTCAGAACGAGCAAACACTTCCTTTCAGGTCAGGTCTTAATTTGAGAACAGCACATGCAAACATTCTCCAGCACAACACAGGAAGTTAATTTTTTGCTTTTACTAGTACGACCCTTGCACTACAGTGTTTAACACAGAGCTATATACCAGCTGCTTACTTCTACTTCAGCGAGTGCAAAGTGCAGTATCAGTATGGCTTGGCTTTTTCATTTCAGTGCTGTACTCAAAAAAAAACCACTAAATATCCCATTGGCTCTTTGATGACATTTCTCCATTTCCATTCTACCTTTGTCTATCAAACACCTTTTTTGTAAGCTTTAAAACATTAAAAAAAAGCCCTAATTTGTATTTCAAAGACTAAGAACATAGTAACAGATGTAAGAACTACAATTCAGCAGAGATATTAGATTCTGCAGTGTCTTTTTCCCCCCACCACCATTTCCTAACCTCTAAATGCATGCTAATTAAGAACAAGTATGTTCTTCCCACATTCTCTCTAACTTTGGCAAGTCTTACATGTTAAATTACAACAACTAAGGAATGCAAGACTGCCAAGAAAAAGATAAAAATACCCTCTTCAAACAATCACTTTTAATAGTATAAGAGCCATGTTCCAGCATAAACCATTCTAGTACTCTTCAATTCCTAAATTTTAAAACAAGAGCAGTTTCTCAATCCTGTTTGAAGATACCAGGTTTAATAGCACTAATGTGCTTTAACTGGACTAATAAACTTTCCCTAGTAATGCACAAACAAAAACCCAACTATTTGGTACTGTTTAACAGTTGACTAAAACTTGTTCGATAGCGGATGCTTGCTCAGCAGTCCTTTCTCTGCAACTTCTATATGGTGTGAATGAACCACAGTCTGTAACTCACACTTTGGCCTTCTACCATACTGCAGCTAGAAAGAAAACTGGCCAAAGGATAAAACCAGTTCTATCCTGGCACTGCTTCCTCCTGTTTGTAGTATTAATACTGTGCTTCTTTTAAACATTTTCTCCCTAATGTGTTTCCAAACACACCATTCACAGATATTTCTGGCAGTGGCAGATTCGGATGCCAAGCTTGGGAACGTGTTTTTCCATCAGTAACAGTTCCATCTACGGCTGTCTGTTTCTCAAGCCATCTGATTACTGTTTGCTAGCCTGTTCAGCTGCATGCAAGGCTAGTATGCTGCATGGTAAACGAATGTGCAAGTTCTTCTACGGCAAAACGGCTTTCTTTCAAATTCCTCTGTTTGCTTTACATAAAAACACAAGAAGAGCCTGAGATACTAAGAGCACTCACATACTAACCTCTGTAACAATAGAGAAGTAAAATTAACACTGCCTTCTTCTGTAAAATATTCAAATTTCAATATTCACAGAATGTACAATACACGTTCAGATGTCAGCCAAAGAGCATTTTAGCTAGCAATATTCTGATGGCTACAGAAAGTAGTAATAGATGTATGCCAAGTTAATTAATGCTAATTTAGCACTTGGTGTATCTCTTATTTAATTCAAAATCACTCATGTATAAAATTGCACCTACTTGTGCCAATGTGCAATTACAGGAAAATACTTCAAGTCAAGCTTCGTGTTCTCTGTAAGCATTTAATACTTCACTATTTAAAATCCCCACACTCACTGAAGAGCAACTAGGAGAATCAAAAATCTTTGACTTTGTTTATACAATGATAATAACTTTAAAGTTTCACCTATAAATTATAAAGTCAAACATCTAAATCAAAATTTTATACAAGCAAAAAAACACAAGGGCTTTCAAGAGCAGTTAATTAATGGTCCTGTTTTAAATGTCTACACATGGAAAAAGAGTAATAGGTAATACAAAATTAAGGATCTATTTCTCAAATTAACTCCTGCTACGCTACTCACCTGTATAATAGAGGAAATAAAGCTACTGAACAATGGAGCAATAACTACGGTCATTTCTCTACAGTTTCAGTGTAACAGTTTTCACGTGAAAGATAAACTTCCTTTTCCTAAATATTATGAGCAATGCAGATCACAAGCCACAGCACTTTCTCTCTGAAGTCAAGACAAGGTTTTGGAGTTCAGGAGCAATTAACTGGTTTAGAACATAATTAAAATATTATCTCTACCAGACTTTTGACCTAGATGTTCTAGCCAATTCCTAACAACTGACACACAGTTACTGAAATTATAAGGAAGTCTGAAACACTGGGCAGACTTTGAGATGAAAATTAGAATTGTTCAAAGTCTCTCACTGTTACAAAAAACTAACTTTGTACTTTGAAAAACTCATGAAGATTTCGGCTCTCCGGCGCTGAGAGGAGTGAACTGCCACCCTTTTCCAAATGATCGGGGTGTGTCTTTTATCTTGGGAAGCCTGAAAATCTTAAGATTTTTTTAATTTTATTATTATTATTATTATTAACATCACTCTATTCTTAACTGGAAAATGATGGGAGGAGGCATGCACAACTAAAGAAGAGAAATAAACTGGTATTAGCGGCAGTAAGGGGAATTTGAAGAGAGCACACCTGTAAAGCCAGCCTTGATGGCCTTCATTCTGCATCAGATGATCCAATCTCTACCACAGATCGAGCCAAAATTTTTAATTGATGTATGTAATACTTTAAAATTAAGTACTCTAAAAAGCTGCTAAGCATTTACGGGTGTTCACTTTTCAAAGCCTTACTAGTTGTATGCAAGTTTTTAAACATAAATGTATCACATTCCCTGCATTTGTCAACAGCTAACCACACGAAGTGGTTTATTTAAGACCTCAGCATACTAAACCAAAGTACACAGAAAAACTCTAAACCATACATACATGTATTTATCTGGGGGAACTGTATTACTCTGATGAACTCTGGGACACACAAAAACCATGGTCTGGCTGGGACGGACTTAACTTTCCTCACAGCAGCCTATGTATGGACTTGTGGTTTGAATTTGCAACTAAAATAGCACGGATAACACAACGTTTTGGCTGGTGCTGTGTACAGTGCTTGCACAGTGTTAAGGCTGGTTTTTCCCTAACCCTGGCCCCACTCCAGTAGATAGGCTAACGGTGGACAAGAAGCTGCAAGGAGATAAAAGCCAGGACAAATGAACTGAACTGGTCAAAGGCATATTGCATACTGTGTAACACCATGCTCAGTGGTAAAACTCAAGTCGGAGAAAGGGAAGGTTTGTCTTCCAAGGCGGCTGCTGCTTGGAGATTTGCTGGAAATGGGTCTGCTTGTGGGACATACTGAGTGATTTCCTTAGCATCACTCTTTCCTTCACTTATTAAACTGTCTTTATCCTAAGCTATGAGATTCCTTGCTTTTGCTGCTCCTATTCTCTCCTCTGGCCACGGGAGGAGTAGGCAAGTTGAGTGGCTGTGTAGGCGTTCGGTTGCCAGCCAAGGTCAACTCACTCCACATGGTAAGTTCAAGATATCTTCCAGCCCTGTTTCCTGCTAAAAGCATCATCACTAGCACATTCTTGGGATTAAAAACACTGTCCTTTTAGCGTTTAAAAGATCATTATTTGAAGGTGAGGGGAGGTAGCCAAGAAAAATGCTGCAGGGTTAGTTTCTGACTGAGAAAACTTACCAATTCAATTTCTTTTGGGGTTTTATTGTCATTATTTTGATAACAAACCTGTACAGACTTCTGTAAGACACAGAATTCATTTAAGATTCGTAAGAATAGTTTTACCGTGTTCAACAGCTGTGTTGCCAGCGTGTTTTCAAATTTTTTCTCAGTACCCCAGGAACTGCCATTTGTTTAGTCTAACCAGTCGCAGTACAGATTGTTTTTTTCTAGATTCTACTTCCAAATTATCTGTGGTTTCTAGTACTCTAGACAGAAAATGTGTGCAACAATCTTGTGAGAGACTAGCTACTCTTCACATTTCCCTTAGAGGGAACAGAGATTTCTCCCAAAGGTCTTGAGAGAGGCCAGAGTTCAAAGCCTTCAATCAGTATCAAAAATAACAAAAGAATTATCACTTGAAAACAAAACTACGATTCCTATGAATCCTCCAGGCAGAGAGACTCTGCCATTCTAAGCAATCAGATTAACACGGTCATTTTCCTTAAGATTCTGGGGTTTGTATTTAATTCTAATTTGGATCTACAATTAATATCTATATTTTACTTTTTTTAAGCATGGACATAATACAAAGTTTTTATCTTGCCTTCTTTCAATCAGTAATAAATACATGGCAGCAATAAAGCTTTAATCTTAATCAGGAGCTGTGAAAGAAATCCTCTCTTGTAGCCTCAGCTTTTAGGGATGAACACTGACAACTGTCATTTTCACATCTGCAGAATACTCTCCACTTCCAAATGATTCAGATTGACCTGTTAAGGACCCTCCAGATAAAATGAATTTCATCAATTCCCATCAGCTTATTACTAAATGCTATGGATGATCACTAACAGTTTTCTGATCATTTTCACCTCTCATATAAAACACAATTCCCAGTTCCCCACTGAGCATGAAGAAATAATTCCAGTACCCACCACGACACAGCCACAGGTATCTAAAGTTGAATGCAAGAATGTTGTTAATGGATTCAATCAGCAAGCAATTTCTGCTAACAAAAGGCCAGCTTGAACTCCTTGAAAAGAGAAAAAGGCAACAAGAATGAAGAAAATAACCTCTCTCTCTCCCACACACAGAAGTCATCAAATCATTCCCATCCTCTGCAGAACTATGAGGGGTTTTCTTTTTCATACGGGTAAAAGAGGTGAATGGAAAAGAAGGAGAATAAAAGAAAAAATAATATAAAGCTCATCTCTCACTAGAGAGGCTAATTCTGGGAAGAGTAATTCCAAGGAGATTTGCTAAAACTGTAAGAAACAGTGTAAGCTCATGCTGGAAAGAAGGCTTCATCTAAACCAAAAAGGAACAGTATCAGCAAGTTAATTCAACACTTTCCTGTAACCTTTTGAAATTTAATCACTGAGAAAAGCCTTTATAGATTCAACACATTTTAAGATGATGAAACCTTTGTGGAAGAAGCCTGTACACTCACGTAAGAGAGAGAAAGTGATTACACTTCAATAGTGAATGAGGATAAAACAGTAAAGAGACATTTAAACAACGCAAACAGACAATATGGAGAAACAGGAATGCCAAACTTTAAATGAGGATGTTGACATGACAGATGTTTTAGACTGTCAGTGCGAAATTACTACCAGCACACAAGTTCACAAAGTCAAAACAAGCTGCTAGTATAGAAGAGTTCTGCTACAGGTGAAAGGTGGCTTACAGTTAAATGAGATAACTCTTGTCAACACATATGACAAGATCCCTACGCATTGAGAATCCACATGTGTTCAAGATACTTTCAAACACTGAGGAAAAAGAGGCTGAGAGAGACACAGCACATCATTAATAAAAGACTTCAATACTTTTCAAGCAGACAAGACAGCCGTTATGTTAAAAATATGATTCCAAGTTCTCAAGAAATCTTTGAAGTTACACATCATACACAAGTACTTTACAGGAGAGCAAATGCAACATCAGAATATTAATTAAAAAGTGAAATAAAGAACATGAATAAGGAATGATTGCTCACCATCTCACCCTATAAAGAGAATTAAGGAGACATCAAATTAAGCTAGCATGTGCCAGATTCAAAATAAAGACAAGAAGGTACCTTTTCGTTATAAACACATTCAAGATACAGACCTCTGAGCCACGGGATATGCTACAGATGCTGAAGTGTACAGGGTTCAAAAATAAACTTGGAAAAATAATGTCCTTTAAATGCAGATATTAAATATGAGAATACCACCTCTGACTCAGAAAACCCTTGAGCAATAAGTCACTGAAAATACTAGGTCAATAGTGAGGGATAATGATACATACTTACTTCATCCTCACACTTCTCTCTGCAGAAAGCTGCAGGTGGTGAGGAACAAGCAGTGAACTTTTTTGTAGTTAAGGTCAAAGCACAGATCAGGGCTTCACTGCCTGTCTCCTCCTTCCTCCACACTAAGGTGTCTGAGACAGTGAATGAAAGATGTGCTTGCTCCCTTGAGAACAGCACCTGGGCACCTTCCAGAGGCCTCTCCAACTCTGTAGAAGTGATGAAGCTGCACAGCTGGATCTTGGCTTTAAAAGGCTCCTCTACTGCAGCTGTCACCCAGCTCCTCCAGGTTGGCAGCCTTGACTGCAGTCAACAGCTCAAGGGCAAAGCAGCTCTGGAGGCAAAGGCAGCAGCGATGGCTGCACTAGCCCTAGTGTGACCATATCCTCCAGGTGACCTCATTGTGAAGAACCTGGGCTGCTAGAGGGGCACCCGTGTGGTACTCTGGTACCTTATCCATCCCTGGGCTAGAATATAGCCAGTGCTTGTGCATCAGGGACAGGGCAGCCAGGACATTCAGCATCATGTTGTGTTTACCAGTTATTGAGTCCAGCCTTTGCCAAGCCATGCAACTCCACTCCCTGTACTTTTCCAAGCAGATTGTCCCATCTAGTATCTATCCAGTGAGCACTGAGCCATCAGCTTCTTTTTCCCTGTTGTTCAGCCTTTGCCTACATGACTTTCAGCTCTGCCTTTCTTGTATGCTTTCCAGAGCATCATTCAAGCACTTATTCAAGCATGCCCACTTTCACTGGAGATAGGATGATGCAGAAAAGCATCAAAAGGTCTAGATGCAGAAAAGTCCTTGTTAAAAGAAGACTTAAGAAAGCTTAAGAGATGTGTGTGTAGGAATAAATTTATTTATGTTCTTAAGTCTTTGATTCACTTCACATGATGGAGATTATTCCACTGCCACACTTGCTTTATAACACTCCACTGGAACAGAGGAGCTGCTAACTACCAGTTCAACAGCCTCCAAAACCCACCTTTTTTTCCACAAGCAGGAATACCAGCTAGATGGAAGTGAGTTTTACTAAGGAACTTAGTCTTCTCAACAAACCATGAAGCTACTTTTGCTCATGGCAAGGATCCTACTACCACATGTGTGGTTGGTCCCAAGAGAAGCAGTACACATAAGGTAGCTTTGAGCTACTTTCCATTTCCTCTCTCCTTGGCTACATCAAAGTGTAAAGGAGAATGAGATGTAGGACCAGAGCACAAGAGATACATAATTCCAGCATTCTGTACCTTTCCCTTTTCCCTTTATATAAACACTCTCCCTTAACACTCTGACCTGCTTTGTGATGTGGCTTTTTAACAATATAAACTCACCGGAACCGCAAACTGGTATCACTGTGCACCAGAAGCCAGTTGGCCAATTTGAAACAGCACAGCAACACAACATTCTCTTTCCGTGTAGTCAACTATCTACAAGTCACAAAATAAACCTGAATGGTAACTTGTCATTTTAATTGCTCTCCAATTAAATAAGGAATATTTTGAATATCTCTGGTTTTAAGTTTATATTGACAATCTTAAATGCAAACAGAACTCTGTTTTATTCACACATTTCGCTCTTCCAACAAATCTTGTGACTCAACATTTCACTACATTTGTTCCAGATTCATAGGAAAGCACAACTTTGATTCAACGATACTCATATTAAAGAGGGTATCTTATCTTCCTGGCAAATTGGTCTTCCCCTTAAAATACATACAGCAACAAAAATAGACACAGTCTATTCAGTTAATCCTGTACATTGAACTAAATAGAACTATCTTACAAGTTTGGCCCAAGAAAATGGCAGTAACTTTATGTTACCACTTTATAAAAGAAAATAAAAAGATTCCAAAAAATATGCAGTGATACACAATGGACACGCATGCTACAAGGAGAAGAAATACATATAATACAATCATTTCATGCATACGGTAGAAGAAAATAAAATTACACGATTATTTTTATTGTTCTTGCCTACCAACATAGGTCAGCTATACAGAACTCAAATACCAGACATGCCAGAGAAGAGACACCCACAGTATCACACACACACACATAATAATATTTTTAAACAAAAACAAAACAAAAAAAAAAACCAAACAAAAAAATAATAAAAAGGTATCCTGTGGATGGAATCAAAAGTGAGGAAGTTACAAGACGCTACCTTAGAAAACACCTTCTTGCATCAAGCGATTATTTCCTTCTATTTGTAAAACTGCCAGATTTCTTTCCAAAGCATTTGTTAAGAAACTTCTCTTTGATCATGGATCTGTCCCTTACATTGATTTCTGAGACCTTGTTTCTCTATACAATCGCAAACAAGTGTCTCAGCCCTAATAAGTTTTGCAGTAACTTGAGGAAAATAGATTATAAAGTGCTGAGCACAACAAATACCTTTAGTAAGGAATCTCAAAATAGCTTGGTCAAGGAACTGGAGAAAAGATGCCCATACACTTTTAATTTTTCTATTAGCCATGGCTGAAGCTACAGCTTCAAACCAGACTGCTCTGCTCTGGATTTTTTTTCTTTTTTCATCTGATTCTTACATGTAAACAAAACAGGGTTATAAAATTCTAGCAGGTGTCACTTTCTCCCAATCAGTTATTTGTGAGCACTGAAAGAAAATGTAAAATGTGAGATAAGTACATTTTGCAGTATCAGTCCGGTTCAAAGTCTCCTACAGTTATAGTACATTTCTTATTGTGTTTTGCAATAACAAATTACATTAAAACAAAGACTTCCTGGAGGCAAGGAGAAATGGCTTTTCATTGCCGAGTTAAAACAAGTAATGAGTTTGGCAAGCTACAAAAACAACATGGATGGAAATGAGGAAGCTTCAAGCAGCATAATTTCTGCCTCATAGAACTGCAGCTAGTGAAACACATAGAACGACCACAGACATAGTGAATTTTCCTGTATCACCTACATAAACATAGTTAGATGAGAACATTTCTTATTAATGAGCAGTAGTGCAATGTAGGAAAAAGGTCCAAATATCTTTCATTTCTTTCTTCAGTGTAGCAGGTGCAAGAATGGCAGTCCTGCTTGATTTCCCACTGGAACATTGGAGAGAAAATGCAGCTTCCTCCCTGGGATGACCATGACTTTCATTAAAAGCAAGGTAGAAACTAAAGAAAACTATATTAGACACAAAACTTTATTTCATTAAGGAAGAAATCTTACAAAGTAAGAACCACCATAAAAAGAATCCTATTTCCAGAGGGAGGGTTAAGAAGCGTCACATTAATTTCATACACTGCAATGCTGAGAGAAGATGGTTTAACAAGTCACAGAGGGATTTTGCTGCTGTTCAACAACTGCCTCTAACAATAAGATCTCCCAAGACACTTTCCAGCAAGAAATTAACTGGACCCCCAGGAAGATGAAAAAAACCCACCACCACAGAATACTAGTAAGTGTAGCTGTCCACAATCAGAGAATGGTTTGAGTTGGAAAGGACCTTAAGACCATTTAGTTCCAACCCTCTGCCATGGGCAGGGACACCTTCCACTAGACCAGGTTGCTGGAAGCCCTCTCCAACCTGGCAATGCTGTACCATGCTGAAATCATTTATGAGCTACCGAAGTTGTAGGTAGAGGACTCAAAAATATCTTGCCTCATTCAGTCACATAATTCTTGGCATAAAACTCCTCCTGACACACAACCAGAAATCCATTCTTTTGGTTTTTTACACCAGTTCTCAAAAACTGTCCTACTACTTAGCAACAAGGAACACATGCAACACCAACTTACACATCTTCCTGTTTGTGATGGCATGCAATTCTACAGTTTCCAAATATCTCCTTTAAACATCGTGACTATGATTTATACCTTGGTTGTCTGTGAAATCATTGTATTCTGTCTTCATTACTAGTGCTGAAACTGTTAACATTCTAGTTTCAGAAACCTTGGACTAAGACCTAAATTCCTGCCAAGTTGTTGGCCTGAAATGATACTTAAGTATTTTCTTTCTTTTCTGGTATAACAAATTGGTTAAAACTGCTTTAAACTGGGGCCTCACACTCTTTCATTTCTCTGAAGTTTTGCCTGTCAAAAACAGCATTTTAAGAATTTTTAACTCCCATAACCTTTTACTTTTTTAAACTGGTATGCTTTAGGTCCTCAGATTTCTGTATTTGGTTGTAAGTTTTGAGACTGTTTTTGGAACTGTTTATCCAAATTTCCTATCCCCTAGAGAAAATTTCATAAATAGTCAGCTAAAGAAAAGTTTGTGAACATCTGATTTCTGTTATCACAGCTTGCAGGGCTTCTATTTTACCACCATTCAGAAATGTATGGAAATTGCTCTCAAACTGCCGAAACAAATAGTTCAAATATAACAATTTATTATATAAGGAACAATTTAAAGAACTGTTAACATTCTTCTTAAACATTAGACATTTAACTACAAAGATCATGAAATCTTTGACAAGAGTAAGTTTGAAAATACTCAAAATATGTATTAGCACCTTGCTACTCCTGCAAAAAATAAACAATTACACACAGAAACAAAAGAGTAAGACTACCTATGTAAATAGATGGAAAGTAGAATGGTTTATCATTATCATGTTTTATCATCTAACATTATCTGGTCTTCCAAATGTTACAGCAACAATACTGGGTCTTTTCTTAAAGCTTTTATGGATATTTAGATCTCAGAATCTCCAAATTAACTTGAATTTTATATGTATTCATACATACTATGTCCATATTTGGAAAAGATGGCACACATGCAAAATGCCTTATGTCAAAAAGACCACTGAAAGCAAACCAATATATTAATTTTCATGTCTTACTATTAAAAAAAAATAATAATCAGAGATCAAGGACTTCACTTGTGATTTTTTAACATAAAGGTTAGACAGTACTATAGGTTAACATAATAGGAATGCAAAACATGAACTTCATACACTTTATCACAAAGGGTCTCATTACAGTTAAACCAAAGAAAAGGACACCTGAAGTAAGTAAAAGAGTACACACTGGTTTAAGCAACTGAGGTATCAACAAAGGAAGAAAATTCAGCTGGGGAGTCCCACAAAACTTTCTTTCCATGAGGACCTATTGCAAGTGAACTTCACAGAGAGGAATGTTCAATACTGGGCTTATCCTGAATGCAATCCGCATTCAAGAACACAGAAGGTTAAAAAGGCCTTTAAACTACATTATCAGCTGATCAATTCAAGATCAATACTGTTTACATCATCCTGCAAGGACCTCTGAAATTTTTTAAGCCATGTCATCTAAGCAAGAAGTTTGCAGTAGAGGCCCATGACTTACCCCCATCAACTACAGTAAGGGATGGAGATCACAAATTTAAAATAAGGAAGAGCTATGAGGTGTGCATTTCTAGAGTACAAAACTGTGTTTTAAATATTTTAAGTAGCAAAGGAAAAAAACAGCAAGGAGTAGCTTTCACTACAGCCAAATCTGACTCTTGCAAACTGTAGTGACATGGCAGATAAGGGTAAAGGTCTGAAACAAAGAGGAACAAAGATGATGTTGCTCTGCATTGCTGTTTTATATACTAAGTAGTTTCACTAGCATTTATTTTATACAAAATCTTTTTAAACATTTAACAGCTATTTAACAGAACACATCAGAAAAATCTTATTTCTCCAACACCTCAGGTACTATTTGATAAAAGTACTCTGAGCATCCACTGAATTAATATAAAACCTACCTCATGGTGGCACCATGTTAAACCACAAGGTGGTATGTTTTCTTGGCAAAAGATGCATCTAGTTAGTGGCATTCCATAATGTAATTTTAGTAAATTCACCAGAAAAAGTCATAAATACCTGAAATAAATTCAAAAATTAATTCTTTACTTCATTGGGGATTGTTTGCAGACCAAATACTGGAATCTATTTTTTTCTAAATAAAATTAATTCAAGATTCTTAGGTCTGTAGGAGGTGGTTAATCTTGTAAATAATTTTGTAGAGGCCAAAGCTTTGATCACAAGCTCTTTTTTATCCCACTTACCTCCCCCTCAAAATGATTATAGTAAATTTTATGTATCCATTAAGGATACAGTTGAATTTCGAATCAGATCTGGAATAAAAAAAAAAGATACTGCTGCAGCTGAGCACACTAAAAGCATGTACTGGAGCTGTGATTTCTGATTAATATAAAAATTCATCAGCAGTTACCAGGATCAGTTTTCCCCTGGCAAGGCAGGAGCAACTACTATTTTGGGAGCTGAAGCTCAGTATTTATGGACAGAAATATTTATTTCCACATGTAAACCGATTTAAATGTATGTCATGTTCTATTCCTGTTACTCCAACAGAGTGTCATTTTCAAACAAAAAAAAACCAAGGAAGCACATAATCAGATTTTAAAAACAAGAAGCAGAATTACCTGACACTTTTAAAGTTAAGAACTACGTAACGATAACACTGCTGAAAGTAATGCTCAGAAACTATGAGTCAGGTACTAGATTTTGTCACAAAGTGGACACACAAAAGCATGAGGATTCCAGAATCCTCAGGAATTCAGGAATATCAGAAGTATCTTCTCCTTCAATCAGGCTAAGAAGGAACAGACTAACAGGAATTACTCTCCTTCCTAGTTCACTTTTTCCCAGTCAGAAAGTTTTGAAAAAGTAAAAAAAGGAAACAATTCCCCTCTTCAAAGGAGAAAGAGAGAAAAGAGAAGAAGAGGAAAAAAAAAGGGGGGGGAAAGGGGGAGGGAGGGGAAGGGAGATTATCCTAAATAAAACTCAGGACAGCATCGTGACAGACTCCTCATACCATTTCTACTTTCAACAGCTGAAGTAACAAAGCCTTGGGATTTTCTTCCAAGATAAGGCTGTTGTATCAGTCTTGTGGGACCTCAAAACTTGTAGTTATTTCTATCCTTCATTTGTTACTGTAACCCTGTAAGAACCAGTTTAACCCTCAGATGAATTCTTCTCTTAGGTGAAATGTTAAGAGGTTTTTCAGGAAGTTATCTGGTCTCATTGTTATACTTCATCTGATTTTACTAAAGACCAGAAATGCCTTCTTTGCTGTTCTGGACTCTGATATGGGCATTCTGAACAGCCTCACAAATTACAAAAGCAAAACAAGTACAAGATTGAATAAAATAATCCATTAACAAGAGTGTTGGGCAAGAACTGTAAAACAAAAAAATCTAGGACATCCAAAATAGTCAGACAGCATTTACAGAAACAAAGTCCTTCCTCTTTCATATTTAACAGCTTACTATAAAAGGAAAGCACTTTCATTAGTACTATATTTTTCAGCTTTATGCAATGTCCATGCCATTTCATTCTGTTATTAGGCAAACAAACGTAGTTGACTATACCTAGGAGCTAGATGTGCTAATTAGCAATCTGTGTGTCACCAGCACCATAAAGTCTTTACAACATGGTAAAAGATTTCTAACAGAACTTCCATCTCCTGCAAAGATGTTAATGCCAGCCACTTCCAACACAAGCATCATCACCAGCACAGGCATTCTTACACAGTTCTTCAAAAAGAGGTTTTGAATATTTAGTCAAAGGTTTTAACAGCACTCTCCCACTGCCAATTAGTGACAGTGATACCATTTAAATCTTCGATGATGACAACACTAAAAATAAATATATCACAATCCAACTCAGCATCACAATATTGCTAAACCTTCATTATGCCATAGGGGATTTACACAGTAACTGGCACATATTTGGAACAGCATTTTAGTCCCGCACTGCAAAAAGAAACCAACAAATAATAGAACAGAAGGAAAAAATACATAAAAGGGCAACAGAATTTTAAAAAGCACAGAAAAGTTTGAATAGGTGGAACAGCTAAACATATTCTGATTCTTTAGCATGGGAACCAAAAAAAAAAGATGACATAAAGCAAACGTGAGGAACACCTTTCTCTATTCTTCAAGATACAGGTAACGTGAAAGTGTTCTTCTAACACAGGAACCAGGGGATAGCAGGTAAATAATTAAGTACCTGCCAGGTATAACCAGGCAGAAAAGGACTTCTTCACATAACACATAGTTAAGAAGGTGCCACAAGGACATTACAGCAGTGAAAAGCCTACAGAAGTCAAACTGGGCGTTAGCTGCAAGTCACTTAAGACCAGGAGGAGATGTTAGGAAAGGAGGCTTTTTCTATTCTTCCTTCTCATAGCAGTTGCTGTTGGAGGCAAGCTAATGAGCCAAATGGACTTCTGGTCTGACTCTGGTAGCCTTTCTTAAATTCACAAGGGCTGGCAACTTCTGAAGACTGAGGGAAACAGACTCATCTACCCTAAGCTCTGCAGTCAGTCTTCATCATAGGTTCAGGCCTCAAACCCTGAGGGACTTCACCCCATTGTGAAGGTTGACAGCCTTGCACAGGAATCTGTACTCCCTTTTTGTTACTCCTTTGGGGGGATTTGCAAGCAGACTTGAACTCTTGCAGAGGGCTCTGCTCAGTTCTAGTGCTCTGCTGGAAACAGAAAAATCTCCACTAGCTGTTAAAGAAGAAAAGCAGAATATGGCCAGTCCATGGTCTCTGCTGCTGAAGCACAAAGCCCAGGGTGTACCAGTGAGGGGAGAGACCAAAGAAGGGGAGAACAGAGAGGGTGACACAAGAGACGAGCTTTCACAAACCAGAACCGGGCCAAGCAGGGCAGTAAAAGCATAACATTACAAATTCTTCCAGGGCCTCATTTCTAAATCTACAAAATACCATCAGACGCCACTCACAACTAAAAGCACTGTATCACTACTCTCAGAGCAGATTCAAGTCAGGCTGCCCATACAAAGAAGAAGGACCAAACACAAGGCACATGGTACGCGCTGTTTAAGGTGAGGAACAAAAAAAGCTGAAAAGCATCAACCTTGTCAACCTCATCAACCTCAAAGAGTGTTCATGAGATGTTATCACTCCAACTACTACAACTGGGGAGAACGCAGAGAAAATAAAGAAACGGAGTTTAACAAATGAAGTACCTCCAAGTAATAAAGTGTTCTTGAGGGTTCTTCAAAAGCAAGAAAAACAATGCTATCTGAACTCAAAACTAGTTACATCTGCTCTACTTTCTCCACTATGTGGTAGTAATGTGCCATGACTAAATGCATTCTCGTTTCACGTAAATATTAGTCTTTAACTGTAGGATTCAGACTAGAAATGCTCTTTGCAACAATCTGCTACCAACATATCTAAAAAAACCTGCTTTAGTGACAATTCTTTGTAAATGGCAAAGTACATTTCAACTGTTTCAAGTTATTCCCTGAAGTGATTTATTTCCAACTATTACTGACATTTTCCTGTCTTATGTAACAAAAATGCATCTTATTTGTAAAAACAAATATTGTACTGAATGCAAATATTACTACAGCAAATCATGTACATGAAAGATACTTATTCTGCTTCTAATTTACCAAAGCATGGTAGAGTATACACAGTTGCTGTCTCGCTTGGTTTTTTTAAACAATTGCTCCTGTAGGGTTCACAAGACTTGACTAAATGCAATAAAGAACTGCTTATCATAAAAACACCTGCAATAACATAAAGTAACAACAGCTTTGACAGTGAACTGAATTTCTGCCCTCTTAGTCCAAATTACACTTTAATAATACAAAGAATTAAACAATTATTTATTTCTTTTTATTTTAAATAAACAGTCATTTACACTGTATTTTAAGGAATGCAATTAAAGTAAGCAGTTGACAAAGTTAAACACTTCTGCCATCAGGAACTACGCAATAAAATACATAAAGCATCCAAGATTTCCCATCATATCACAAAACAAAACCCAGAATTTCGGAATCATTCTTCCTCTCCTATCCTACACTAAAAAGGGCAGTACGGGATGGGGGTATGCTTACATACATGAATGCTAACACACCAAAGCATGCACAGAACCTTACAATGCTTTATCTTTTTTAGCAAAGGCAAAATAGTAATGCTGGTAAGAAGGAGGGAAAAAGATAAAACAAATGAAAATATGGAAAGAAAAAAGAAATCATAGCCACAGGCAGCTATAATCGCAGAAGCCCAGCTACAAAAAAGAACCTGAAAATTCTGTGGAAATGCTTTCTAGCAAAACAGAACTGGTTCTTCTTCTTGTAAAATACTGATTATGTCATAATTTAGAGGAAATATCAAAACGTTTACAGCAATTTCAGCAAAAGTATTAGGAAAGTCATGACACTAATGTGCATACATCAATGTGCATAATATCAATTATCCACTCTATATTTGTAAGGTACTGTCATGTTGAGGGGGTCTTTACTCCAGTTGGGAGTTTTACCCCCTTATGGAGGAAGCATGGGGGTGTTCTATTGGGAGTATAACCTTTTACTGGGGTAAGGTACCGGTCACATTAAGGGGGTCTTATTTCTTGCATCAAAATAAAACCCATAAATAAGCTCCTTTTATTAAAGTATTTTTACGGTGAATTTGGAAATCCAGGTTAGCATCTTGTTGTTTTATACTTTTTGTTTGATTAAATTCTCAGCCACTATTCCGAAAAGGATTTTGCTTGTTTGTTCGCTTAAAGGCACTTCCTGTCTGCCTGCACTTATGAACTCCATGCTACAATGTCCAGAACATGAATGTTTGGTATCCCAAAAGATCCCTGCACACAGTACACAATCTGAAGTACTCAGGGATATTTTATTACTTATTCCAAAGGGTCAAATGACATTAAAAGGAATCCCAGGAGAGGCAGAAATGAATCAGAATTATTTAACTTTCCCAAGGCTGAACCAGTTGACAGTGAGCCTCGGTACTGTGATTTCCAGTCACATGCTACATTGCACTACTCACTGTCTTGAACTTCAAAATTCTGTGAAGTCAAGGTCTAGGAGGGAAGAGGTGGGTGAACTCAGGCATGCAAGGGACAAATAAGCCTATACTAAGAGCTCTTGAAAAGAAACTAAGTAGAAACTAAGAGATGGACTGCAGTCAAGAGAATGGGCAACATATCCTTCCAAAGGATTGCTTCATACATCTCCTACAGCAGGGAGAAGAGAGTACAGTGATGGCACTACTCCATTCTTAAAGGCATGCCAGGTGTGAAAATCAAGTGTAAACCAGTAAATCTTCATAAGGACAAAGTGAAAAGCAAGGAGGACGCTTGCTACTTATTCTCCTTAAAGACAAGCAAGCCACCCCTTTCAAAGAGCCCTTTTTTATGCCAATACTGCAACCCACTAAGTATTTTATGAATTTGGACTTAATATTATTTTAACATACTAGAAGGAAAGATATTTTCTCATAAATGGTATTTCTGAATTAGATTCTGCAACCTAACACTGTTCAGATTTTGGCAGTAATGAGTAAAAATAACTGATTTTTATCTTCAACATGGAGTATATAATTTGAACTTACATTTAAAACCCATGAACTACAACAATTTAACAACAAACAAAAAAAATCATGTATCACTGTATAATGGAAATGAGACCATATTTAAAATTGGCTGTTCACCTAAGAAGGAAAAGGTATATACAACCTAGAAAATAAGTTAAAATAAGGAAGAATCTGACACATTGAAGATATGGTCTGAAATAATTAGAATGCAGTCAGTAGGACAAGTACAAGCTTTTAAACTCCATGCAGATGATTGCTTTTGCCCATACCCAAAGAGGAATAATCAGCCAGCAGTGCTGTATAGAAGGATCACAAACAAAAGGTGATTAAAAGACAAAGAACATCATGCTGAAATTTATTAACAGTTTACCCTGTGGCAGAGCAGTGGAGTAGAGTAGACTGACCTCTTGAGGTCTCTTCCAGCCCTGTTTTTGAACAATACACGTATGATGCTGCTTTTCACTATTTTCCTCTTCTCCACATATGTTAAACATAAATTATTATACACCTTTCTTCCCCCAAAATCTATCTCCTACTCTACTTAGATTTAGTCTGTTTCTGAATTTTAAACACAATCCCACATTTCTGTGCAAAGATAAATATTTTAGAATCAATGTCCCAGTATTATAACATATGTTTTAATTTAATTTGGCCCACAGACAACCAGCAAATTCTATTTAAGGGATTTTTTTAACAGAGTCAGTGGGAATAAAACAAAGATCACTGTCAGTATCACTCATGGACCAGCAAAGGCTGGGGAACTATGCAATTAACTTGTCCTGTCAGTCTCAGTTTAAACGTTTTAATTTTCCATTAATTCAAACAAATCATGGGAGCAATGTATTACCTTTGAGCCAGGGGTAGTAGACCACTGCTCTAATACCTAGTTTAAAAAAAAGGCTAAACTACTTGTCCTATCTTTGATCAAGCCTGATAATAGGCATTAAAGAAATCTCATCAGGTATTCACAATGATTTAAAATTCCATTAATTATTTTTTCACCACTGAACAGACTGAACATGTTTTGTGGAATCCTAAGGATCTGGGGGTGGAGGGGGTGAAGAAGTGCTATTATTCACACTAGCCAAAGTCTTTATTCAGTCAACAGAAATAGACATGTAAGCTCTTCCAGAAGAGAAGTCAGAGAAGTTCAAATCATCCAAATTAAGCTCCTGCTTCAAATCATCTTTTGGCAAAAAAATACCTTATCTTCATGGGCTGTAGTACATAAGCTAACTATGTTACATACTGAGCTTGGGTGAAGCGAGTATCCTCATGTACCCACTTAGTGGCTGTCACATAGCGCAGTGTCACTGTAAAGTAGTAAACTGCCTGATATATGTGTCTAATACACATATACAACACTATATACAAATATCTAAGGTTTACAGATTTGCTATGACAGAAAAAAAAATATTTAGGAACAGATC
>JBCJKH010014086.1:11755-33818 GCA_039877255.1 Loriculus beryllinus | reverse complement strand
ACACAGGGGCTTGGAGCAAGCTGCTCCAGTGGAAGGGGTCCCTGCCTGTGGCAGGGGTTGGCACTGGATGAGCTTTAGGGTCCCTTCCAACCCAAACCATTCCATGATTCTATAATCTGTGCATTCAGCTTTGTGGACATCCTAGCTCATGTCCCAGAGGGACAAAACTACCTTTTAGCATATCTCATTAGCTCAGACATACCAGGGTGATGATAAATGTACCACTACTAAAGCTGCTCCTGTCAGTCTTGCTCTTGGGTCTCTGCCCCGCTCTCAGCTAAGCACAGAGGCCCATAAGCAATCCTGCACTCAAGGGCTGGCACTGATCTTGCCTTTATTGTGGCTTTCACAAGGTCATTCTCATTCTTCTTGCATCAATTTCCCTATCTATTAGATAAAGGTTCTCAATACCTATCTACATCAGAAGCTTGTGTGTAGGTTTAATTACTAATCCACAGTCTCTGTGGGAGTAACAAAGAGACGGAAGCGCTGGGGGAGGGAGAAGCCGGGTAACAGTGGTAGGAAACACATGGTCACAGAGCAGGAGCTGCCGCAGAAATTCCCATCAGGGAACAATGCTGCACCAGCTGGGAGGCGGAGAAGGTGACCTCAGGGCTTTGCCTCTCCATCCCCACGAGCCCATTGTTCTATTGTGTCCTTCTCAGGGAGTTCAAGGGGATAAACAGCATTTTCCAACTGAGCTTGCCCTCCGGGATGGCTTTCTTCCCTTCTAGCTGTATTTGAGCTAAGAAATCAAGTGTGGATGCACTCTGCACCTGCTGGGGAGTGGATTCAGCATGTGGTCTGGTACTTGTGTTATGTGTCCCAAAGCATCCTGCTGTCCTGGGCTGGTGGCTAGAAAGAGACAGAAGTAAGCAAACTCAGGAGTCCAGTGACATGGAAGATGATGTTCCCAAAGGCTCCCCAGTGGTCTTCACCCCAATACCCACAGTCAAGGCACCTTGTAGGATTTAAAGTGCAGCATCCTCTTCTGCACCACAGCCATGGTTGAAGGCACTCTCAGAGCCGTGCTGGTGGTGGGAATGAGCCCAGGGCTGGTGAGGAGCCATCCTGCTCCTTCCCTACTTGTGTTCAGAGCAATTCAGCCCTGCACAGCCCTGTCCTAAGGAAACGGTGATGTTCAGAGGACTGAGCAATGCTGCATCGCAGGGCACTGGGAGAAGCAGGCACCACACCAAAGCAGGGCTATCTTCATGTTCTGAACTAGACATGGAAATGAAAACTGGGACATGTGCACTAAGAGATCCAACTCCTTAAGTTTCCTAAACAGCCCTGCAAATTAGGTGCCTGAAGGGGCAGCTTAAAGCACCTGAATTAAAAGCCCAGCATGTGCAGGCGCAATGGAAGTGCCTTAAGACACCTCACCCAGACAAAGCACAGCTCAGCTTTGCCTCCACTTTTCCCCATTACAACAGTGCTTCTTCAAGAAGTAAAATGACCAGTCTTGTAATTCCTAATCAGACATGATTAGCACTTCTTTCTCCCTGTGAGTGTGTCTCCAGATATGCAGCATTGTTTAGATTGGATGTTTTCTGCAAAGGATACCCAGAGGTGTTAAATCTCTTCTCCTTCACCATGCCCAGGACTCTTGGACACCTTCTCTTTAATACCTCTGTATTGCTGGAGGAAGGAGATGGCAGATGGGCAAACCTAATACTGTGTAAAATAATGCCATATCAATTCCAGCTGTTGCCATATGATCAGTCTCCTTTGGCAGATGTGCCATGCTGCCCTGGGCCTGTTTGATTTCAGCATTAAAGTATGCCACTTTTAAATCAGAAGGCACACGTACTGTTATTCAGAGTTCCCCAAATATGCAAAAGCTTTTAATCACCTCGAGTCTGTTATTTTAGTATCTCCTTCTCTGCTGGCTTTTTGGAGCTGTAGAAACTTAAAGCACTGCAGGAACCTGGTGCAGAGGAATCTTTTGCCACCCATAGTGAGAACACCTCAGTCCCTCTTCCACGTGAAGCATCTTATTTGTGATGAGAGGTCTGAACTGTGGCCACAGCAAAGGGCATTATCAGTGACTGCAGGGTGATGGAGAGAAGAGGAGCAGGGAAGAAGTCACCAAGATTCAGTGACAGCAGAGATTGCAAGGGCTTGATCTCCGAGCCTTCCTGCAGTAGTCAGTGGGCTTATGTGTTACGTATCTTTATTCCATAAATATGAATTTTATGGCAGCCACCTCCTTGGCAGACAGTTTGGTAATTGAGAATGATAAGAGGGGGATAAGAAAAAGCTGGATGTGGAAAGGACCTTGTCTCCTACAAGAGAGGAAAATGGGGAACACGCAAGGAGAGAGATCAGCAAGGAGGGAGAGGGGAAAAGGGAAGCCCAGCGGCACGGAAGTGAATAAGAAGGAGAAAATGGGAGCTCGGTGGCATGGTGTTAGTCGAGCCTTTCTAAGCAAAGGTTCTGCCAGCCAAAACAGCAGCAAGTCTGAAGTTGGTTAGGGATTGTTTATTTATTCATACCACAGGATGTTAACTAATATAGTTAAATCCCCCTGGGAAAACAAAGCTGGCTCCTTTATTTTGGTACATTTCAGAATACATTCACCCTTCTTTCCCCTCTTCTATGAAGTTTAAAAGGCTTCAAAGCACCCAGAAAGACTCGCAGACTGAATTCCTGCCTCTTCAGGGATGAGAAACAGTCATCACATTGAAGAGTGAGTGGCTGGGACCTTTGGTAGCCAGATGTAAGGCATATTCCTATGATGCCTCGTGGTTCATGTTCAGGAATGACTTTTTGACTCTTAACCAGTGTTTAAGGCTTTGCTGGGCAGTAGATGTGACTGATATTTATATGAAACTAATCCCCCTGTGCAGGAGGCTCTGCACACTCAGGTCAAAATGTGGTTTTAGTAGGAGTTAATTGGAGAATGAGTATTTACTTTCAGCTCACGTTTTGCTTCCTTGGCTTTGGTTTGTAAGTGTTGAAGGTTTCCCCTTCCCAATGCAAAAATAAAGTGAAAACAAGAAGATTCTCAGTTGCTCACTTAGAATAACCTGAATGGAGCTTTATATACATTACAAATACTTCAGCAGGGGAAAAAAGCCCTGAACCTGCAGCTGCCAAACATGGTCTGTGAGGTTGTGAGGATAACCACCCCGCCGTGCCGGGCACTGCTCCGGAGCTGCATTCCCAATGAAAAGAAGAAGTAAAAAAGACCTTTAATTGACTGAAGTCCTGATTGTCTTTTCAGACACCCTTCTTGATGTGGTTGGAGATTGGAACCCTTTTGGAAAGCAACTTGACATTTCATAGCTGAGATATTTCCTCCATTGCTTTTGACTTTCAGGCCTCAATTATTTCCACCAGGAGAACGTTTGCCAAGCTGATGAAATTGGAAACAGAGTGGATGTTATAAAATACAGGTAGCTCCGGCTGCTGTGCGTGATGCTGCCTCATGTGTTTTGTTCATTTTACTTCCCCCCATTCCCTTTCAAGGCTGGAGCAGGGCAGGGGCTGTGCCGGCACATCGTTGTCCAGGTATCGCTTTTAGCTTGATCTCTAATCTGGAAAATTCCTTATAGTTTTTGCAGGGACAAATTCTTCTTCCCAGTTGTGGAGGGAAAGGAGGGAAACCATCCTTGTCCCTCAACAGGTTTTGATGGAAATTCTAATCCTGTGCCAAATGATCACTGAAAACATTTTTAAAGAACATTTATGGGGAAAATGTTGCAATTCTCTGGCTTTTTGTGCCCTGTTTAACTTTTCCTGGAGATGGAAACTGGTAAACTTTCAATTTACTGCAGCCATCCTGGTTTACAGCTTAGAAAAACACCTTTTCCATGGCTCTGCTATCCCACCTACGTGACACAACTGCACCAATGCAGCCGGAGGTGCGGGAGCTCAGCACATTAGAACATTTGGTCCAAGCAGTGATGCTTAAATGTGATGGACTCTGAATTTGTATAATCATAGAGTGGTTTGGATTGGATTGGAAGGGACATTAAAGCTCATCCAGTTCCACAGGCAGGGACACCTTTCACTAGAGCAGGGTGCTCCAAGCCTTGTCCAACCTGGCCTTGAACACTGCCAGGGATGGGGCAGCCACAGCTTCTCTGGGCACCCTGTGCCAGCGCCTCAGCACCCTCACAGGGAAGGATTTCCTCCTAATACCTCATCTCAATCTACCCTCTTTCAGTTTAAAACCACCCCCCACGTCCTTGTAAACCCGTGCTGACTGAGGCACTGTCTGGGACTGAGGCAGCTGAGGAATCATCTGGACACAAGTTAAAAAACAGCTGAATCCTCTGTGCTAACTTCAAAACAGGAGGTGACGCAGGAACCAAATCTTGGAGCAGCAGCGCTTCTCTGCACTGCCCCCATCCCCTGATCAAACCAGTCCTGCAAAGTCACCTTAACCAAATAAAGGGTTTGGCTCTGAACACATTGGGGTTGGTATTCAAAAAGGATTGCATGATTCCCACTGGGAGCCCATAGCCAGGATCGGTGTAGGACGGAGGTGCTGGGAAGGCAGCACTCATCCCCTAACCCATCGCCTTGGGTCTGAGAGCTGCTGTTACTGCACAATGATCCAGCTGTGCATCATCCGGAGTAATAAAATGCAGATGCCCTGAAGCAACAAGTGATTTGTTTAGACCTGGAGGAGCAGATTACAGGATTGATGGCCCCACAGAGGAGCAATATCTGTCCTCTCTTCTGGGAGACACCAATCCAAGATAGAAGGAGCAGTTTATCTCTGCCAACACTTGAAGCCTGAGGATGTTTCAGTAGGAAGTAACCATGGTAAAACATCCTCTGTAGCATGTAAACAGTTTTTCCCTATTCAGTATGGTCCAAAATAAAACAGGGAGCTGTGTAAACATCTCCAGGTTGCTCTTGCTTGTCTTTCACTCCCTAGCTGGGGAGCAGAAAGCTCCGCTCAGGAGCCAGTATGTCCCGTAACTTCCTTCTGATCCATGATCCAGCACAAATACGAACCCAAATCATATTTCCACGTAATCAATCCATGTTCTTAGAGAGGAAAAGAGCCCTTAACAGCTGACTAGGAGACCTTGGAGTATAATAGAGTTCTGCAAACGCGCAGGTGTGCCAAAATACTTCACCAACAGTGTGTGAGAAAGTATTCACATTGTTCCCAAACCATGGGAAAAACATATCCTGTTCCCATTTCTAACATGTGCCATTCATAAGGCTCTATGTATTCTGCTCGGTGCAGGGACGTGCGTTGTCTCCTTGCAGCCATCCCTGTTTCGGGCTGGTGATAAACTTTCGCTTGCTTCCGAGCATTGTCCTGCTCTCAAACAAGCTGGCGAGACCACGCTGGTGTCCTTGTCCTGCTTGGATAGGGAAGCAAGCCTGCAGCTTTGTGCTCTTTCTTTTGGCCTGACTTATACCAGGATTGATATTAAAGGAAGAGGCTTTTAATGCTGTTGAATTCTCACTGTCCCTTCCCCACAAGGATGTTCTGATGCATGATGCTTCCTATACCAGTCCTGAGCGGCCAAAGAGTTACAGGGTGAAAGGAGAGCACTAGACAGTGAGAGAGGGAAATGAGAAGGACCAGAATAAACTCTGATGATAGGAAACTTGGATGCTGTGGCCACATTTAAATGAGCAGCATAATAAGGGAAACAGAGAAGTGACTGTGGAGAAGAATGACAGATACTTATTGTTTAATCGCAGTGAAGTGCTGTTACATTTTTGGCTGATGTGAGAGTGTATCTGCAGTTTCCACTTGACATGTTTTGGAGGCACAAGTAGCTTTCCTTTTCATCAGGAAAAGGTCCATGCTCTTTTTTGATTAGAAGTAGTTTATAAAATAACAACAACTGAGAAGCAAAATATGTTTTTACTTTCCGAATCTCTGTTAAGTATCACTTCATTTTGACATTTCAACCAGCCTACAGGCTCGGCAGCTCTTGACCATCCCTCCTTCCTCGGCTTGAAGTAGCAGTAAGATTCCATTTCTGACTGGAATACTCTGAGATGTGCCATTCTTAATAAGAATAACAGGTTTAAAGCAAAATATGTTGAAGTGGCATTTGAATTTGACTGCGTACACTACCTCAGTCTTGTTTAAAGGAGTTTTATAACTCCACATCAACCCATTGAGAGCATCCAGCTCCTGAACTTTCCCATATGGGAAGTGAGAATACAGCAGACAGGGGAAAAACTCTGGATTTTTTAACAGTTTGATTCAGGAATTGCTAACGTGGCATCCGAGCATCGCTGGACCACCCAGCAGAACAGATGGGAGCTGTGTTAAGTCTGAGCTCACAGCAGATTTACTGTAACCTGAGCCCCAGGTGAGGCCATCCCAAAGTGTCTCCCCCTTCCTGGATGAGGAAAGGCATCTCCCAGCACTTAGCAGCCAGTCTGGCCCAGCTCAGATTTAACCATTCATATACTGAAGCCACAATGAGTTCCAGCCTAGGCAGAGTGCATGGGGGAGGTTCAGGGTGCTAAAGTCATTAATTATCACCAACACCAGAACTTCCTTAATTTGGGAAGATTGGGATAATATTGTAGTAAATAGAGCCTGTCTATGAATAATAGCCCTTTTTGTAGTGGGGTGGGTCTGTTCAGCTGCTGGAGCAGTTGGTGCTGTTACTTAGAGCTGATTAAAGCTATGCTTTTACATTACAATAGTGTTTTCTAGACAACATGTTTTCCATTCCAAAACAGCAATTATTTTACTATTGATCATTCATTCCCAGGGATCTAATTGGCAATCTGTAATGATGCCTGTTTTTTCAGACAGAAATCGCTGATTTCGGTTGTCTGTTTTCAGTCAGCAATTGTAAAAGTCTGCAGAGAAGCCAGCCGTTTCCAGGGGCCTGATTTCCCACCCATGGAAATGAGGTGACCAGAGTAATCGCCATCATAGGGCTTCTTGAATCCAGCCTGCTGTGGGTGGTGTTGAGACACTGAGATGCTCTGGATGTGACAGGAAGTGGGCACCAACCACTCCTTGGCTTTAACCCCCATATGACCATGATGCTTGGCTTGAGACAGGGTTTATTATTGCAAGGACAATTGCTACAAACACTGGGGATGACTGCAAGTGAAGGGCTGAGTCCCCCCCAAAGCAGAGCTCAAGCCTCACAGCTTTACAGAACCATAAGCATCCCATGCCAGCTACCCTGGAGGCAATTCCCCTCTGAGGAAGGCACCAGAGCCATACTTCCATTGGTTAAATCAGTGGCAGAAGAGTCAGCGTTTATTGGGTGCCTTTTGCCAGTGGAGCATTAGTGTGGCCGGTGGGGGGGGCACAGGGACAGGACCCCAAACCTTCCCCCTGTAAACCAGGAAGCGCTTTGTCCCCATGGCCCTGCTCTCAGCTGAGGAGCTGGTATAGGGGTTGCACAATGAGGCTTTTAAAAATAAAGTGTCTTAAAAATACTCGTTTTCTTTTTCTCGATGTGATGAGAGGCCAAGTGAAAGCAGCAATTTTTGTGTTTTATTTTGTTTTAGACCAATGAAAGTTAATGTTAATAGCAGTCTAGGAGCTGGAAACCCGATTTAAGAAACACTTAATGTTTAGATCTACTTAGTGGTTGGAAAAAACAACTTTTTAAATGCTCCAGCAAGTGGAAACAGCCACCCCTTGTAAACAAACCTTTAGCATTAAGATATTTCATAGCAGCGGAAAACCTTAACTGCATGGAGACATAGTTCTGAGACATTTCGGAGTGATCAGAGGCTGCCGGCGTAACCACGTTCTGTCAGCAGAGACGTCAATGATCAATGGAGATGAAAGAAGAAAGAGTTTCCATACAGGATGCTTTGCTGAATGTTTGTTTCACAAGGCTTTACTGTATTACACACATAATTCGTATCCATATCGGGACCCAGTTCAACGCCACGTTACTCTAGTTTAAGCGTTTTAGGGTCAGTGAAGTTAAACCAACACAAACAGCAAAGAGCTGGGCACAGGAATGAAAAATATTGGTTGTTTTCTGCAAGTACAGTAAAATTTTCAAGCCGTAAGATAACCCTGCCAGATATTCCAGTGGTGACCTTGGAAAAATAACACGACAACCTGCTCAGCCGCTGTTTTGCCTCTACAACCTCATTTCAACCCTGGTCATGTGCTTTCGTAGCTGCTAGCCCTGACTGTAGGTTGAAGTGTCCCTGAAGTGAGCTATATATGGGAATTGTGTTTTCCCAGAGAAACAGTGGAAGTCCCATCATGAGACAATTAAATGCATCCGACTGACTGTTGGCAGGGAAGTGGCAAGGATGAACTCATAGGTCTTTTCCATCCTTTGTGCTTTAAACCTACTGCCTGGATGGGTCAGTTCACGTACCCGCTGCTGTTGTTTGCTGTTCCTTTGGGGCATCAACCAGCACATCAGTCATGACCTGCTGGGATGTGATTGCAGCTGGGGATGCCCATGTGCCACCACGGTACCCTGTATCATGAGCATGAGCTCAGGAAGTTGCGTGTTCCCTTCTCCCACTTTGAAAAGTGGCCACCCCAGGTGGGAACATCAGTGGAAAACCATTCCCATTGAGGCAAGAACCTTTGCCAGCTCACAACCAGGTGGGCTGGGAAGAGGTGGGATTTAAAGCATTGGGATACTCATAGACCCTCACCCAATCCAGGTACTCCTGTGCCGCCTGGCCCCGTGCTAGCAGGGAGCAGCCACTTGGTGCTGGTAGAGGTCTGGGAGCAAAAGCCGGAGTCCAACACGCTCCACCTGCTGGGTCATTTCCTTCGAAACAATTGGGAGCTTTGATCCCGTTATGTGAGCAAGAACCTGCCTCTGTTCTCACTGTGCACCCTCGGCGGGGCTAAATAAAGCCCCATGCAGTGACTGACAATGCGCGCGCACTGAGCTGCACTGCCGCTGAGTAAGCCTCTGTCCCCAGCTTAGGTAATTTCCTTGCATAAATCTCTTTTCAAGAAGGATCTTAAGCAGACTTTAACCAGTACCAGACCTCTCTCCTCTGGATTTGATCCTGAGGAAATACCTGATAATAAACAAATACCTTGCTGGGATGCTCAGCCTTGCCAGAACTGACAGTTGATTTAAAAATCACCGCTTTTTCTTTGTTTTCCTTCTGTTTTCTCACTTTACCCTCTTTTTTTTTTAGGTCAAGAAAATGAAGGAGATATTATAACCATACAGGACTAAGAAGGTGTTGCAGAGAAAACAAGCCCCAGCAAGGTTAGCATCCGTGGAGGGATAGCGTTTCACTGCCACATGTCCGCGCTTCCAAAACACCTAAACCACTGCTATATTCTCTGCCTAATTTAAGATTTCCATTTGGATTTGGACCAGCGTTTATACATTTCCAATGATCTTATTAAAGACAATAAAACTCCAGCTTCAGCATCACAGTGCTGCATCCTGGGAAGCTCAGGTACCTAAAAAGCGCAACACAAGTACAGACACAATATATTTACCCGTGGCCTCTTCAGCTTGATTTTCTAAGAAAATAAGGCTGAAAATCAAACTCTAGGGATGGAAAAGACTTTTACACCCGTATCAGCCGGGCAGAGTACTGTGTGTGTGATTGCAGTTCATCACCCTAAATTCCCTCATCAGTTTCCCATGGAAAAAGCCAAATGTCCTGTTCCAAAGCGCTGCACCAGCTCACTCCCACACTGGGATGGGTTAAGTTGTTGTTAACACCCCTGTTTGTGTTGCTGTTACAGTTTGTAAATTCACAGAATATGAGACTAAATAAACTTAGGATTATTACCCAAGCAGCCCAATTAAGGGAAAACTGTTTATATTTTGCAACCAGCAGTACTGGGAAGAGGCAAAATACAAGGTGTAGGGAATGTGCCCTCCATTACAGTCTTTCTTTATCTCCTTGCTGTTAATGCCCCTCTAGCAGGCAAGGAGGAGCATTGCCAATGATGTCAGTTATCCATGTAGGTGTGGATGGGTAGGATTTTATATCATAGAATCTCGGACTGGTTTGGGTTGGAAGGGATCTTAAAGCTCATCCAGAGCTCATGTTAGAGCTGCTGAGGTTCATGATGAGGCACCCACTTAGGAAAGCAGAGTCTTGAAAAACAGCCTCTGCTGGGGATTAGCCAAATGGCTCAGCTGGGCTCAAAGCTTGTTCTGGGGTACCTGCAATGTGTCATCTGCAGCCGTGTCAATGAGCAAGATACAACTTAGATCACTTGCCAGTACCTCAGCCTTCATCTCCACATCAGAAAGATGTTTAAATCTGTGATTTTCATTCTGAATTCCTGTGTTTAACCCTCAGATCACTGCTGGCGTTTCATGTCACAGGCATGCCTGTGTCCGTGTCTGAAAGATACGGTTTCATCAATCAAATGATTTATTATTCTCTATAAGGGATTAACAGAGGTGTTTAAAACCCCATGGTTGTATCTGCTTTGAGGATTAAGGGGATTTTGGAACAGTGATATCACTGGGCTTCAATGCACTTTTTATGGTGGTAAAAACACATGAAGCTGCAAGGAAGATGTCAGTGCGGTAGTGGTGACGGGTGGAGTGGGGTCCACCTGAATCACGTCTAGACATGATCCCTATGCACACACCCCCATGTCACTAACAGGGATGAGGAATGGGACCCAATTTTGGTTTAAATCAAGTTCCCTTTATGCATATCCACTCCAGGGCCTTGAAATGCAACGTACTTTGAAAGTCATTCACGCTTAATGCAAGTGGTAATACGTCCTTTGCAGGTAAACTTGTGTTTCTGTCAAAGATCAAGCCATTCTCATTTGACTTGCCTCTGTTAAAAAGGAAAAAAACCCAAACATTTTTCATGCCTATTTAACTCCCAGCACTATTTATGTATTTAAGAGTTTTTCCTGACAGTACATAGAATTAAAAGAAGGATCAGTAACGTAAGCCCTGGTTTGGGTCTGTGCCTCCAATTCTATCTATTTGATTCTGACTTTCTGCCCAGGTTCCAGTGGAAACTTTTCTTCTTTTCCATTTAAAAAGCACATTTCTTTCTTTGAAGGCCACCAAACCAGAAGTGGTTCTCTTCCTCTCTCCCTTTTTTTATGCCCACCACCTTTGTTATTTAATTCCCTTTCTTTCCTAATAATCACTTAATATATATGCTTTTGGAGACAAAACAGTAGCTCTGTATCAGCTGTACTTTTGGAAGAGTATTCTCTTGTCTCAAGTGGTGTTCAGCTATTCTCTGACATTCTGGAAATGCTGTTAGAGCCACAGTAGCTGCAAAATGTGCAGTGCAACGGGGCAGATCCACTGGAAGTGATGCTGATGGGCGACTTCAAAGAGGAAGCTCTGGTTAGGATGATAATCTAAGTTGATCATGGCAAATTCCAGCTGTTTTCTCTTCCACTTACTTTGTGCACCAGAACTCTGGGCTCAAGCCCGTTGTCTGAGGACTTGTTCGCAGGTATGGCTGTATCTCCCCTTCTCTTGAATTAATGATGGGTTCAGAACGAAGCTTGCGCTTTTGAGCTTTACCACTTAGATGTGAGTACAACTGTCACGAGGTCCAAGCAAGCACACAGGTTTAAGAGATATCTGCTTACACTCCTTCTTTAATGCTTAAAAATAAAAGGACTGCTCGCTGTGGATGCCTCACAAAACCATTAAAAGCTGTTTCAAAGGCCAAGAAAGCAGTAAGTAATGGTTGCAGGGTTGCCAGGTCTTGTCTGCAGCGAGGGAGAAGAGCTCTTGGGGTGTCTGCGCTGGGTGACCCGAGCAGAGCAGCGAGGTGCTGCGAGGAAAAGCTCCACCACACCCTTACATCCCACCCAAGAAAAACATGAAAGAAGGAAGAAATGAATCTCTCTGCTATTGCTTTTCATTGTGTCTTTTTGAAGATGTGATAGACCAAGATTTCCTGTAATTACATGTAATAGCTGGAGGGAGAAGACAGCGAATGAGAGTCAGAGAAATTAATTCATTTAAATCTGTCACTAAGACTCCTACGAGCCAACCTGTAAATAACTCCACAGCTAAAGTAACTTTGTTTGCATAACTCAGCTCAAACCCCACCAAGTTGAGGGACCCAGTGTTTTTCCCCTTGCTTCTTGCACATGAAGTGCTATTTGAGACACTAATAGTCTGTAAATCTAACTCTGTGGCACGACACCAGAGTTGAATGGATGAAACAAGCTCTCCGTGCCAGCATACATGCCTAAAACTAGCACCAAAGATATTGGATTCTCAAGTGCTTTATTCCTTTTTTCCTTTCACAACAGGACTGGATTTTTGGCATGCTACTGAGGACCAGTTAATAATATTAGTCTGTGGTTACTGCGCCATTAAAACAAACCAGAGTGGAGCACCTTTGGTTCATGAGATGAATAATAACACTGCTCCCCCCAATCCCCAGCACACACAGCCTCGAATTAGCCTGCTGGGATAACCGGATGATGTTGTTCAGGAGCCAGTGGACTTTGAGCTTTGCAATAATTGTCTGCAGATGGCAGGAGAATGCGAGCTGAGAAGGTAAAGTGGCTTGGTGGCATCTGTCCAGAAGTCATCACGGGCTGCAGGACCCTCTTAATAATGTGTAGCATTAGAGATGACTGCCATTGATGTCTCATCCTACCAGCATCTCTTTCGCCCTTTCCCATCTCTGCATGTAAGCAGTGATGGTGCAGGGTGTCAGTGCTGCCTTAACCAACCGTTGATGAGACAGGGGTGGGGGGGACTCAGCAGGAGCAAATACCAGTGCCAAGTGTCTGCATTAGGCAGTGTGATGGGTCTCATTCCCCTTCCACTGCTGTGTGGTCTATGTAGGCACCTCCAGAGGCTATTGCCACCCATCCTGGTGTAGCTGTTTGAGGTTGGATGGGTCCTAGAATCATGGAATGGTTTGAATTAGAAGGGACCTTAAAGCTCATCCAGTCCCAACCTCCTGCCATGGGCAGGAACACCTTCCACTAGGCCAGGTTGCTTCAAACCCCGTCCAACCTGGCCTTCCAACTGTGAGGAAAATGTGATCCAGCGAATGTAATAAGTAGAACAGAGGCAATGTGCCACTGACTTTTCATAACCCAATTGAAGGCTCCAGCATCGAATACTGTTTCACACCAGGATCTCAAAAACTCACTGCAGGCAGCACAGGTACTGGAGGAACACCCAGAGCCAATTTTCTCTTTTACTGAGCCCATGGAAAATATTCCTAAAGCCTCGTGCCCTGGATCACTGAGCTGACCCCAGCTGGCCCAGCCGGTCTGGAGACATTTCTGCAAGCTTGACCTATGAAAGAGTCCTCTTTATTTTTGCTATTTCACAAAAAATACATCCCTCTCCTTTTCTAATGGGATATTTGGCTGGGAAGCACATAGGGAATGGAGAAATTCCATGCCATCATTTGCAGGTGGGAGAGGCAGAGGTATCTTTACCGTCAGGTTTTCTATTTATTACTATTATAAGAAAAAAATAGCTTAAAAACCATGCAATCTGACTGAACTGCAGCCCAACAGCAGCAAACTTTCACACAGCCATCTACTGCAATAGATTAACAGCCTTCAGATGAAGCCAAAGGACCTGTTTTCTTTAGCAAACTTTATTAAGATCTTTAAATCTTTTGGATGTTTTCAATCCCAGAATAATTTCTGAAGTACAGGGATGCTTTTCTCTTTTCATCTTGTCAACAATTCCAAGCACAGATTCGTTCCGGAGAAACCGGAATGTGCCGTAGGTTCAGATAAACGTAGGAGCATTGGCATCTTTGTGCTGCTAAATTCATCCTCCAAACTCAACCCAATCCCATAAATTTCAATAGGACTGTCGAGAAACCTACTCCTCCATTCTGGCTCCAACATTTCCACTTCAGGTCAGACATAGCAATGTCGTAATACAAAAAATGGGTCTTCAAGTTTTCCATCCTTTAAGAACTGTGTCAGCCCTATTTAAACAGGAGTAAATATTACAGGTCTTTAATGTGTCACAAATAAGTTTAACCAAAACCTATGTTTTGGCAACAGCAATGTAGCGTTCATTGCAAGATGGTTTCTGCTGATAACACTCTGATGGTCCGTTCTTCATAGAAAATCTGCTTCTGTGGGTCTGGATTTCAATGGGGAAAGATCACCATATGCCTAAATTTGTTAAGAGGTTTCCGAGTCTCACACTGTCTCTGCAGGGGTGAAGGCTGATCAGTATCCTAGAAGATCTAAAGTCTATTTCAGCTCAGATGGAGTGTGTTTGGAAGGGAGAGTTCCTGAGTTAATGTAGGGTGAAGGTGCAGGTTAGAAAGCTGCAAGTGAGACTCGTTATTAGAGGGCTGAAAATATATGGAGGGAAAATCCATCATCTTCATTTTCCACATGATTTCAAAGAAAAAAGAAACCACTTTGAGTTCAAGCTCTGAAAAAAAGGTCCCCTCTAATTCCATAAGTTATGGATCTATGAATCAGTCAAATACTATAGAGCTGGCCACAAGGCAAATATATCTTCTAGCACCAAGAAGGGAGATTCTCTTAGTCAAGAGTCATTCATAATTCACTATAATTGGTGGGAAAGTGAGGGTTGAGACAATTTAATTCATTCACAGTCAGCAGTGTTATTATTTCAGGACAAAAATATTGAGCTCTATGAAAACCATCTGGTGTCAACAGAAACCATCACTGTGGTCAAGCAACAGCTTGGTACAAGTGGCTCTTGTTTGAAAATTCCTGGGAATGAAAGGTTGCTTGGTTCCAGCCCAGGCACAAAAGCTTCACTTTTAATAAGGGTGGTGTCACCCAAATGTGAAGGGCCCTGCTGGGCTGATGTCAAGATCTATTTACCTTTTCTATGTGTTTTCACAGGGTTTTTGAGAGCTGGCCGTTTGCAGTCAATGTGGTGGAGGTGACCAGGGGCAGTCACTGGGCTCTGTCTGCAGGGGGCCTCCTGAAGCCCCAAGAGAATTCTTTCTGATCTGAGTAGCTTTAGATGGAAGATACTCAGAAAAGGCTTTTCATCAGAGCTGAGGAGAGGGTAGCACTTTATTATGCAGTAATATATTAATTATCATATATTATTAAGCATAATATTGTGCTTATTATGGCATCATGATAAGCAAACCCCAGGGTCTGTGCAGCCTCAAGCATTCAGTAAAGAAGAAAGCCAGAGCTTTTTTCTCCTGCTTTGAATGTCTCTGTAGATGACTGTGGGATGTTTCTTGGCTCTTTGCTCGGGAGATCTCATGTTCTAAAAAAGCCCATGTAAGCTCCTGGGCTTTTACATTCACCTGAGTCTTCAGAGAGGTTCAGATCAAACCTCTGCAAAATCAGAGCATCTCCCATGCCTTGGAGGGGAAGGGGGGCTTCTCTTCTGTTGTCAACACTTTGTGTTTTAATCTCCAGCCCAACACCCATCAGTATGAATGAACCTGCCTTCTATCAACCTATCAACCATACAGTCTGGGAAGTTTTTGTCCAGTCTTATTTTCTAAGGCAAGGCAAAAATTTGTCATTGGCAAAATAAAGATTAAATAAAGCATGAGTAATATGCATGTAGATCTGGAAGATATCTTGGCACCAAGATCAATTTCCTGCTCTGACGGATTTAGAAGTGCTCAGGTTCCTGCTGTGACTGGAAAGTTGCTTCAGAACATCTTTCCTGTGATGCTCAGAAACCTCCTTCATGTTTCCACCCTCTATTTACTCACAACCAGTTTGATTTGGGGCCAACATTGTCTTTTAGCTTAAATAATTATCTCCCTTCCCTGGGGGCATACTTGAACTATTTATAGAAGGCAATCCTTTTCCTAGCCTTTTCCTCCTTTTCCTAGCCTAAACAAAGCTATTTTAGTTTGCCCCCCATCTTCCTCTGCACCTGCTCCACTGGCCAGATGCTGGCTGGTCCCTGTATCCCACACAAGGCAAGGACATTCTTTTTCCCTCCTGAACTTAGTATCTGCCTCCCATTTTCAGCTCTTGTTACACTCATGGTTCGTTTATCCTGTGATCTTTAATACAGCCACATCTTTCTTTTCCATTTGCAATCTTTTTAAGGCCTGTTTATCACAGAAACCTGTGTTGTTTGTCTCTCATCTCATTTCCATGCCATCTTTATCAGCAGAAGGGAGGTATGGGGATGGGCAGCGGTACAGAGATGCTATTTTGGGATTTATATTGCTATGACAATATGATTTTCCTGATTTACTATCGAAATCCTATAAATAGGCCACTGACACCTCAGCCTGGGCTCGTTATCTGTGATCCCGTTATAGCCTATGACAAGGCACAGGTTCATCTCACCCTCAGACTGTGCCTACAGTCAGACAGAGCGAAATGTGGAGGTGCCTGGTTTTCTTCAGGGAGTGTAAAAGGAGGGAGGGCATGAGCCCTGAATTACTCATGTAGCTTTCAGACACCCTGCAGCCAGACAAGATGAATTTCACTTTTAAGTATCTACATCAGCAAGGTAGCGATGACTTCTGGATATGCCAGGTCTGGCTGCTGAGCAGCAGATCAGGAACTGACTGACAGCAAATAAATGTCTTTTCTATAGATGCCACTCATCTGGGGCACCTGCACATGAAAAGAGCATGAGAATTTCAAACTTCCCTGAAATCTACTCTTTTATAAGTCTGGTATCAACCATGAGGAAGTGATGTAACAGTTCTGAAAACGCTTCTTATTGTGCCTGAACCAAATCTAGTGAGTGTGAGGTTTGTCACTGTTAGCCCTGAGCTAAGACACATGTCCTTGTTCTACTCTTACAACAGATACCCCAGACCAAGGGCTGAAGCAACACATCTTTCCCAGGACCTAGACATCTCTGCTTTGATGAGGATGGGCTGGTCCTCAGCTTTCTTCTGCTGTGACTGCCAAGGGGGGCTGCGCTCCTTCACCCTTGTCTCCATAAAACCTGTACATCAGGCAGTCATCACAAGGTGAGCAGCATGTAAATCCTTGGGCTGTTTGTCGTGATGGAATCTGGGCAAGAAAAAGGACTTGGAGTTCACGATGGAAAATGTTTTGGAGAGCAGTTACTCTGGGGCAGCAACTTTGCTCAGCAAGCGTAGGAATGAGTTTGGTATACAATAAATCTCTGTAGTTCTGCAGTCTCACTTGTCAGCTCTCCCAGTGAGCATCCTCCCCAGCCCAGAGCCTGACAGGTTTAGCTCTGGATACTGTGCCTAGCTGGGCTGTTATGAACTCATTAGATTTTCCTCTTTCCCCCTGTTACTTCCATGCTATGTAAACTGGGAACCTGTAAACTGAAAACATTTCTTCTTGTTCATAGGGAGAGAGATTGTTCAATGTATGGACCCAAACAGCTTCAGCCTAGACATCATGTTAACTTCTATGTGCCCCAAGTCAGGGCACTGCCTTTGAAACCTCCTGCTATGAAGTTTGAGCCCTTTCCCTGAATATCCCACAAGGCAGATGCCTGAAGAAAACTCCCCCTTCCTGGAAGTGTTATGGAATGGGCAAACTGATGACTTGGGAAAAGAAAAGCCAGCATCTCCATTGTAAAGTTTGCTAACAAATGTGCCCCTGCTGGGCAAAGACTGGTTTAATTTGGCTTCTGAAGCCAGCAGTGAGTTAAGAGCTGTTCAGATGTCTTTGGATCACTTCGGTGAGAGCCTGCTGGCACATTTCAGTACAGTGAAAACACAGCACAAACATTTCAGTGTAGATTATTAGCAGAGTGGGAAAAAACCTACCGATGTGCAGTGATTAATCTTGTCCCTTGAAATTTGCTTATGCTGTTTCTTTCCTTCTTTAACCTTTGTTTAAAATCTCCTGCAGGGGTGGAGAGCTGGGAGGACATTTCAAAGAGATGGCTCAGTCCTGAACATGCTTCTGAAACAAAAGAAAACAAAAAGAAAGCATTCTGAGTCTGACCCTTCATGGGTGTCACCTTGGGTTTAGATCATCTGTTAAATACAAACCCAATGCTAATGCTGTGTAGCTAAATATTCAGTTTCTTTCATTTACTAGATCTTCAGTTTATGCTTTAATTCAGCACTCCAACTAAAGATTAGTAGAAATCAATATTCCTATTGGTTGCATAGGGGTTTATTTCAAGTGTAGAAGCAGTGGATATGGTCGCTTTGAAAAGCAATTACTTGCAGCAAGGTGTCAGCTCTTCTGCAGAAACTGTTCTGTATCCTTCATGGAAAACACCAGACGGTTTTAGGAAAAAGTGCAGCATATTTTATCTGAAACCACCAAAGCCATTTTTCCCACTCAGCTTTGTCTTTATAGTATACTCAATATAGTATTTTTATACTCAATATAGTATTTATACTTTATACTCAATATAGTATTGCTTTCTATAGACGGTTTAAGTTAATCATTTCCTCTTACAAACAAACTGGAGGACACGTTTCTTCGGACGTTTGGAAAAGCAGCTCGGCGCGATGTGAATGGAAAGCTACCAACTGAAAACAGGAGCAGAGCCTGCAGTTGCAAACCATAGGACTGTGCATGACCTAGGAAGGAAGTAAAAGGATGTTTCCGAAACCCATAGCATATAATAATTCACTTTAATCTTCCGTTGTTGTCTTGCTTCTATGGCTGGGAAATAAAACCAAACAAAGCCCAACTGAGATTTACTTGAGCCTCTTGGCTTTCTCCTCCTTTTTGGAGGAGAGCAGTGCTCTTTGACAGCAATCAGCATAGATAAAGAGCTACCTTGAGGACAGTACTGAATGGGCCACAGAAACCTGTGATTTGCCCTGTGGAAATAGATCTGGGCACACTATTTCAACAGGCCAGTGTTGGACCATTCATAGGGAGATGTCTGCTCCTTAGGGCTGGGGACCCTTTGTCTTTTAATACCATGAAATGGAAAAATCCCCCCACCAAAATAACTTCAGAAATAAAGCCTTCATTTCATGCAGCAGAGGAGAGATCAAGTTCCTAGCAGTGATATGGGACTATGAGCTTTAATGATTAATTTTCAGCCCCCAATAAATAGCGCATCATTGAGAGCTTCTGATTTTTTCCCTCTTTTTCTATACGTCTCAAATCGCACTGAGCTGTAGATGCCTGACAGACACTTTCTGGGAGCAAACCAACCAACAACAGATATTCCTTGGTTCCCATTTCCATAGCCTGGAAATGCAACTTGTGTTACCCAGGCTGCAGAACACCGCTTGCCAAGAGGCGAAAAGCACATCGCTATTTAAGACATCACCAAACTCCCATTGGGCCTCATCACCTCCAACAGATTTCTGAGTCACTAAGAGGAAGTATTTTACTGCTATCCTGTTTGGTCAGCAGGTGGAAGGGAAACAGCTCTCACAAACCCTGGAAAACATTTAACAAGACTTCAGTTTCAGCAGAGTCTTAATACTTTCAGCCTCAGTCTTACTCCTGGTTTCATGTAGTGCCAGCAGTTTGCTGGATATTTCAGAGAGGAAGACAACAAGATCCTTGGCATAAATACCTTTGTTAACCCTGTGTAATTTTGGTGCTACTTCCCAACTTTTCATCCACTCGTATTTCCCAAAAAACATAAACAGCTCTTTCCTCTTGTTGGTTTTTCCTCCAGTGCCTCAGGATTTTTACTTGTTCTCTCCAAGATATTTTGCTGCAAGATGAGTAACTATTCCATGCTCTTAAAACTACAGGCTAGGGTTTAAAATGGACTGGAGTAGTTCATAAACTTCATAAAAGGGATGATTTTTGCCCCTAAATAAAAATAGGATTGGGACATCTTGCTGGGCTCTTTGCTTATGTATGCCTTGTGTTAGTGTTGTTAATCTTCCACCTTCGTTATTATGGTTCTCTAAAAGGTGAGAATAGAATAATCTGACTCTTTAAGCAAGCCTTGAATATAAATTAGCTTTAAAGACCTTTTAGAGCCAATTTTTCTCACTGTTTATACATTTCTGGTTCAGCCGAAATCCATCTCAGAACAATGAAGAAATGGGTCCATTGTTCTGTACAGTATATAAAAGCTCTCAAGTTTCCTTAAAGATGTTCCAAAGCAATACATGATCCTGGGTGCTCAAATCTGAGATATATAAGAAATGCTTTAAAATACTTTTAAATAAATGGAGTCACTGGGTCAATTCCAGCCAAGCTGATGAGAGAACAATGTATAATACAGAGAGCGACTCTCCGACCCTCATCATGTGCTTGGTTCTGCAGCTCCATCCAAAGAGAGGATTTGGAAAGCCCTGCGATGTTTTAACACACACACACACATTTCATTTTCAGGTTCCACCTGGGATTTGTAGTAGCCACACAGCAAAGAGAGCAATTGTTTTTGTGGTTTCTTTCTGGCTCGGCTGCAGGCTGATGCACCAGGAGTCTTACGAGAAACTCTGCTTTGTTGGGATTTCCTGCATGATTCTGCACACAAAAGCAGCCCGAGCGATTCAGCTGACACAGTTATTGGAACCTGTGGATGATTTTCCCAAAGCAGATTGATTTGGGAACCTCTGCTTTTCACCCACTACTCTTTGTTACATCCTACGTACTTCCTGTATGATATAACCTGGACATATTCTTTTATAGAATATCACCGTTATGAAGTGCCATTGTATTCTGCTAAAGCACTGAGAGCTATATTTTGGTTGCCAGGAAGAGATTTCAAGTTACTGAGATTTAACAAGTTACCATACTCCAGCTGAGCTGTAGGAAATCTCCATATGCGCTTTTTCTTTGTTTTCTACATCTGTGGCAAATGCAAACCAAGGCATCTTGTTTTAAGCCTGTCTCACTGTGTACTGAACGACATTACCTTGCAGTAACCACAGACCATGCTTACACACACTCATGTGGATAAGTAACTCATTAACCATAGGAGCAACGGGTTGAGTATCTTATGCTTAGAGTGTGAAACACATCTTGAAGAGTCAGGAGTCAGCACATGGCTTTGCATACAGCACTGATTAGCAGAGGCAGTGAGTTCTTATCACCTCTAAAAGCAACATCCTAAAGCATCACCTTGTATTTCACAATGAGACATGACCCTCTGTGCCCACCAAGGAGATGCACAGCGTTACTAATCTGACAGCTCATTCATTTATAGAGTGAACAGCAAATCACTGTAATCCCTTAAACTGCACCTCTTCCAAACAGTGAGTAAAGGCAGAAAAAACTCACCCAAAAAACCCAACCTCAACCCTAATCCACTTGTTTTGGGGGATTTTGGGGCTTGCCAAACAAAACTCTTTTGCTCACTAATGGATGTGCATGGGACATTTTCATGGTGCTGCTTAGACCAATACTACTCTGTTTGGTCTTTACTTTCCTTGGCATCGCCTTGGCACCCTTCATTTCCACTGCCAGAGCAAATCCCTGCACTGGGCAGGGGAAACAAAGCAAAGAAAAAAACGCACTTATAAAGCAAAGTTAGGACAAGTTTGTCAATAGGAAAATATTTACCTTGCATAAATAGAAAAAACTTTTGATTAGAAAAATTAGAAAAAAACCACCCAAACAAGCAAAACTCATACAAAGAAAAAACCTGAAGTACTGTGATTACAGTGAGCAAATGAGAACTATTTTTGGATCAAGAACACATTAATGTACCCAGCAACTGAAAAGGAAAGAGATGTCATTCTCTTACCAGCCTCATTTTATTTGCACATTGAAGAGATCAAAGCTGACCGGGTGCTGTTCTGAGACTACACTGAGCATACCTTGTGTTTTTCCTGATAAATGTCCATTTTAGACAGCAAGGCTGATGCATCTCTCTATAAAGGGAGGAATGCTGCAGGGATCTGGTACCTGATAGGGCACTTAGGAAACCTCAGTCCCTGCGGAGCAGAGAGGGAAGGAACAGGTTCCTCAAAAAATCTCTTTCCATGCTTATTTTAAGGCTTTACAGAGCTTTGATATGGTGTTTGGCACAGGCAGATTTTTCACTTAAATAAAGAGCAGAAATTGCAAGAAGCCAGCTGGTCAAATACTCCAGTTTAATTGCAGTAAGATATGGGACTGAACAAGTTAAATCTGAGTTATTACAGTATTACCCCTAAAAGGTTTACTGTATGGGGTGAGTCACAGTGTGGTTTGGTCTGCTGTCTGTGCAGAGTTTGCAGTATTTGATCTCTTGTAGAAGCAGAAGAATCATCAAAGCAAATCAGAACAATGGCTTCATCAAGCCTATGGATCCCACAGAAGGTGAGAAAGCCCCGTGAAAGCACCTCCCTACTTGGGCAGCAATATCCTTTCTAG
>JBCJKH010014086.1:0-11655 GCA_039877255.1 Loriculus beryllinus | reverse complement strand
GATGCCTGCGGGACCCCATCCCCATGGAGTGCAGGGTCTGGGTTTTGCAGGCTCAGGCAATTGGGATGCCATTGCACAGACATACATGGACGTGGGAGTGTTTGTGTGAACTCAAACCCTTCTCTGGAGCCTTTTGAGGACTGTCTGTCAGCACTGCTGACATCAAATGTGTATCCCCACATCAAAGCCCCGTCGAGGCTGCTGACTTCCTACTAAGGAAAACAAGGGAAAACAGATTTTCGCTGCGTGTTGTTTATTTTAACATGGGTTTAGCATTTGATTGATTTCTTTTTTTCTTCTCTAGAAGCAGCCTGAGGGGGGTGGTTTGTTCTATCAGGAAATGAGGATGAATTTACTGAAGCAAGCTTGGGCAGTGCAGGCAGGCGCGCTCTCAGGGCTGTTGTACTTTGCCTGTGGGTCCCCCAGTGCCCCGGAGCAACGTCTGAGGCTGCTGATGGAGCTGGTAAATGCTCTGCTCAACCATGCAGGGATGGGGGGACCTGTAAAGGGGCCATTGCTGCTAGAAATGGAGCATTTTTAGGCAGAATGAAGCAGTCTCCCCACATTGAAATTCCCCAGGTTAAACCCCACATTAGAATTGTGGTCTTCACCCTGCCTTTTTGCCTGAGATAGTGGAAGGTTCCCCTGCCCCTGGCAAAGGGTTGCAACTGGATGGGCTTTAAGGTCCTTTCCAACCCAAACCATTCCATGATCCAATGATTCCATGAAATAAGGCAGACCTGTCAGCTCTGTATGTTTGAATCTTCTAGTGAATGGCTCACAGAGTACCTAGAGACATCCGTGCCTTTAAGACTCTTCTTTGCTTACGAATGGTTTACAAATCACTTCTGAATCCTGTAGACTCAACAATCAGCTTCCTGACAACCAACTTAATCAGCTCCAGCAATGCCCAAAACCTGATCACCTTATAGATTTTAAACTGAAAACTGAAACAAGAAGATGTTACAGCAATGCCCTTCCTGAATACCAGGGGGAAACCCACAAACACAAGCTGCACCCAGTCTGATGTCCTGGGAGCTCAGGTATGCACCTTCTCAGGGTCTGTGCATAGTGCTGCCCCATTGTCATTGACTGCTCCTAAAGACATTACACACAGCTTAAAACTGTGTGTCCTCCACTGCTTGCCACTTGGCTGCTGAAGTTCACTACTGCAGCTATACACAAAGCCCACATTAGTCACAGAAAGTGAGACAGCCTTTCAGACGCATTCAGTTTGGTGCGAAAGAGTGAATCACAGCACAGAGAATATCCAGGGTAATTTTAGCTGCAAAAACACGAACGTGAGCACAGCCTGAATGGGAGTTTGCTGCACGCTGCAGGGATATAGGGAAGTATTTCCACTGTGCTTCGTGTTTGCTGAGTTGCTTACACAGAGCAAAATGAGTGTGAAGGCAGCAGTCACTGTTAGGGACCGGAGTGAAGAGGAAAATGCCTCAGCTTGAGGGATCTGAGCCTAAAAGGAAATGTGGTGGCATCAGGAGTCCAAAGCAGCACATAGAACAGTGCAGCTTCATTGTGCCTCTGAAGATCCCACTTCTCCACATGTCTGGAGACCCTTTACAAGGCCCCCCTTCACAGGGGACATTACTTCAGGGATGCTGCAATTCTCCTGACTTGCATATTTGTCCTTTTCTGACAAAGACACAGGAAAATGGCTCTTCAATCATTAATGATATAGTTTTAGGTGGGGTTTTCTCTGTGTACATCCATAAGACCCTGACACTGGCATCAGTTATTACATCTGCAGGAGCATCAACTTTTGGAATCAAACGGTGCACAAAATCCAGAAGGTGCCAACGTTATCCTAATTTACTTTCCTTTCCCATGGACTACAGTGATAAGGACATTAGAAGAAGAGCCTGATTTCATCCAGGTTTGGATAGAGGCTTTCCCAAAAGTCTCAAGAGAAAAATGGGAAAAGAAAGAGGAAAAAAGTGAGGGCAGGCTTGGGGACGTGAGAGTTAAAAGGAACCTGCAGCTTGGACCGCTCTCGAGGGAGACAGGAAAGCCGTAGAGATTTGGCAATAAGCACAGATCCCAAAAAATTAGATCATAGCACATAATTATCCTCCAAACTGTTCCCGGTGCCAAAATCTTAATATCTGGGATTGTTATAATTTGAAGTCATGTAGGAAACGCAGCGTTTCAATCAGTTGCCTTCCCATGCCCATCCGCTCCGTGTCATTGCCCACTCCACAATAAAACGTACCTGGCATTGTGTGCGGAATGAGTAACAATTCCTGTGCTGAAAGGGAAGAGGGAGAAACACCGAGAACTCTCTCAGCGCTGCAGCCAGCGGGAGCCGGCGGTGCTGGCAGGGGCTCAGCACCATGAGTCAGCCCCTTGGCTCCGTCCCTGCTACTGCCACCCCAAGCCTGCCCAAAATCGTGTCCCTGGGGCTTGTTCCAGCAACACCCGCTTGGGTTTAGTCAAAGCAAAGGGCTCACAAGAGACACGATGCCCGATCCGGTGAAAGGTCCCATGTGAGAGCTGTGAGATCACATCATGGTTTGGCAACCACCTCTGAAGACCTTGGACAAATCACTGTTCTCCACTCTATTTCAATAGCTACACAAATGCCTGCTCATTTCAGGTCATGATTTCCATGGAGGGGGTTATATGAGTGCAAGCACAGAGGTTTGAGCCTGCCCAAGGAGCTGCCCTTCCTGATAGGGCTGGTGGGAGATGCTCAAGCGGCTTGGGGATTTGCTGCAATAAGATGTCTGCACAGAGGTTTCTTTCCCCCTTCACACCCAGGCTTTTCCTGTTGCTCACCACAATACACAGAGCTAGCACAGCTTTCGACTCTCAAGGTCTTGGAGCTGCAGCATCCCATGGGATCAAGCTCCCATGTTTTGCACAATAGGTTCAGACAAATGCAGCACAAACCCTGTTAATTCAATCCCACGCTCCTGCTCTGAGTATGGCCCTTGGGCCTTACTAACATATGATCACCATCACAACCTACATGCTGTCCTGCTGTGCTGGTCCATGGCTGTCCCTAGCTGGATTCCTTCCCTGTCCTCTCCCACTGTCCCAGTTTGATGCTTAAGCCCATCAATGGAATGCTGTATGTCCAAAACTGCTGTAAATGTTATAAGCCTGTCTTGCACCTTTCCTTCAGGGGGCCTCCCAGCTCTTCCACACCCCCAGCCCTTTGCAGGGCTAAATTAAATGCATGTATTCCTAAAATAGATCATTGCACAAAACCCCTCAAAATCCCAGGAATCCAACCAGCAGAGGGCATGAGCCAGGCCCCACAATGCCCAAGGCCAGAAAAAGGCTTTCTGGGAGCAAACCGCCCTATGTGCAGGATGTGATCCATCACCACCATGGTGGCACTGGGAGGAAGCAGAGGCTTATTTAAGTGTTAAGTGCCGTGATTTCCTCCAGGCATTTGCACAGCCTGGTAGGAAACCACCACGAGCTGAACAACTGAAGTGTGATAGCACAAAAGCAAGTGTAATACGGCACTGGGGTGGGGATTAAAGATGTTGTGCCAGTGGTGATGCTGATGGAGCCACCAGAGTTTATCGGCTACCAGGGGCTGTACTAAGGACAAGCCACAAAAGCCTTGGTTGGTTCTGGTGAGGAAAGTGCAGCAGCGCGATAGCAGCTGAGGCTGTGGTGGGTGATTAAGGGCAGGACATGCCTTGGGATTTAGGAATTCTTTCTTTTCACTTCCTGTTTACAGGTTGACTGCATTTCCCCAGCGTTTGAACTCCTTCGTCATTCCATTTCTGTGCTGCTCCAGCACTCAGTGAGGATTAATAAGCTTCCTCTGAGCAAATAGCTTTATTGAAACAAGCTGCTGCTTTGCCCTGCAGGCAGAAACCCTCCGATAATGCCATTTTGCAGGAGACAGGATGCAGGCAAAGACCCTTCCCAGCAGCACTGCTGAAGGCCAGGATGCTTTCCCACTGCACTGGTGCAAACACAAGGATTTGGAGGGCTGATCTCTCCTTCCACAAGTGAGGAAGAGCAGGAGGCTGAGCATGACTGAGAACCTGGCTCCAGTTCCTTGTGCTCCACACTCAACCTCAGACTTGCCAAATTATTCCCCAAACTGCCTGTTTTGCCCCTTCCAACCCCTAAACTGTTGTTGTGAGCAGTGGAACGAGGAGGTGGCAGCTGTGTTTCCTGCTTTTCCTGCATGGAATTACCCTGCAGTGATCTCCAAACAAGATGGTTTTCTGAAATGTTTATTTTGCTGGTCAAAGAACCCAATCTGCTCACTGCGGTATGCATGGCATCTCACATACTGCTTCCCCTCCTCACTGTCAAGTGACTGCATATTCCACCAGATACTGCCACAAAAGCTGGAAGTCAGATGTTTTGCAGGCTAATTAATCAGTTTGCTATATTAGCAACCTTAAAGGAATTCTGATGCAGACCCAATGCTTGAGTCTGCTGCCACATCTGCAGCCAATCATGCTTACATTACCCCATTAACAAACTACATATGTGCTAAGCAAGATACCCTGTGGTTCCAGTATGCAGAGAGCTCCTTGCTGTTTCTTGAAGGACCACAGCCACTTCATAAACACAGCACAAAAGGTAAAGGCTTCTTCAGTGAAGAAGGTTTATTCTGTGCTTGTTGCACTTGTTGCTTGGACTCAGTAGTTTGAAGAGGGCCAGATTGGCTCAGGAGATGGGAGACATTTAGCAGTGCTGTGAAGAGGTTTGAACAGATATAGCCTTTATAGAAAGGTTTTATTATAAGGGCTGACAGGTCTGCAGGTCACTGATCGGAGGACTCATGTGCTGTGCTGCTCTCTCCTAAAGGTAAGGAACTTGCAGGCTGTTCCAGCAGTTGAGAGCACTTTGGGAGCAAGGAGAGGCTGGCTCTGCCCTGCCTGGTGTTGTTGGAGCATTGTCCCATTCCAGCTTTGTCAGGAGCTGTTTCTCCCAGGAAGGGATTTGTGCTGAGCATGTGTGGCAGAGCCCCTTTTTGGGGTGCATTTTGCTAAAGGCCAGCACTGATGCAGTGCTTGGGGTCTGGGTGATCTGCAGCCACTGTGCTGCTTGTGTTGCTTTAAAGCTTATCCTGCAGGCACTGTCCCTGCAGCCCACCAATGGCTCTTCCCAGTGTGCCGGGATGGGATGTGGCCCTGCTGTGGCAACCAACAGCACCCTTCAGATGTACAGAGCCCCACAGTAAGGAGATAACTTCATAGCTGCCTTTATGAAGCCCTGGATTTGAATGATTTCCTCTCACAAAGCCGCCCTGTTATGCACTGCACAAATGAACATGCACTTTATTTCCCTTCATTCATTTCCAAGAACTGATTCTGTTGAATGGAGAGCTGAGTGGTGCTTCAGCTTACTTTTACTGGGTAGCTTCAAGCCCCGGAGTGGCTCAAGCCTGTTTTGTGTTTGCCTTTCCTCCCTACATACAGCATTGTGAGGGCAGCAGATGCTTTGCAAACAGCTTTAAAGATAGATCTGGTGCCATAGAAGAGTTTGAAAGCTGAAGAGGACAGTCAGGGCTCACAGCACATCATGTTCTGTTGTATCAGGCATGAGTGTCCCACTTTTATAACCTTCTGCTGTCTTTATACCTATTGTTCCCCCATACAACTTGTTTATACCTTTTACTGCTGCATGGGAAAGCGTCAGTGGCAGATGAGCAGCTCAGGGTCAGCTTGTTCCCACTCACCCTTTAGGAAGCATCCATCACTGCCCTCCAGCTGTATCCATGTGGGGTGCCTCCTTGCCTATTGCCCAGCACCTTCACCTCTGCTGGAAATGGGGCTCTTGGCTGGCTTGGGGAGAGATCCTCCTATGAAGAAGTCAGAGAGCCCCTTTAAAGACCACAGTCCCTTTGAAACACATAAAAACCAAGTGTATCCCACTGTGAGCTGCTGGGTTTGTCCCTCGATGATTATTTGCTGTCTGATGACCTCACAGCAGAGGCACTGACGAGTTTAATTTCTTATTGCATGGCACTTTACATCAGTGAGGCCAGTAGCTTAGTGAACACCACTGGTTAACGTAGGCTCACCACAGCTTCATCAGTGTATTACGCTTTGCTGTGGCAGCTCGAGGCAACTAATTGATGCAGCAGATTTATCCCATTGATTTGTGTGTGTGTCTGATAGAGTTGGGTCAGGTTCCAGACTGGGAATTGCACTGAATAGCAATGTGTATCCTTGAGAAAAAGAGTTAGTCCGGAGGTGGCATCCTTGCTCCTGTAAAAGATCTCTATTTGCTGTGGGTGGTTAGTGAGCTTCCTTTAGTGACAGCAAAGACGAGTGAATAAATGGCTTTTTTATTTGCTGTGGGTGCTTGTGGGCTCAGTCAGATAAGCATCCGTGCTTTTAGTTGTGTTCTTCATACATATGATAAAACTTTAAGGGGCTGCTCCTTCCAGGACATAGGTGCTCTTATTGAATCCACTAAGGTAAAACCATGTTACTTGGACATCTGTAAGCTCGTTGCCATGGGTCAGGATGCTGCTGTGCTGCTTCTCTAGTGCCCTGCTGGCAGCCTGGCTGCAGCCCTTGGTGATGCCCTTAGCTCAGGATGAGTGGAGTTTATTCTAATTCAGCACCCAAAAGGTTTCGTACCCAGCAACGTGCCATTAACAGGCCATGGGGAGTCTCCAGGAGAAACAGAGACAAAAGCAAAGAATGGGAAACAGTGAAAAGAAAGGGCACTAAACTGGAGCAAAGCTTGGCTTGTGTCCCTGCTGACTCCGAGGAGCTTTGTGCAAGGAGCTCCTGTTAAGCACCAGAGTGCAGATGTGAATATATAGTTCCTTTTTCTGCTGAAGGTGATGTGAAAATCCTGATTTCTGGCTCTGCCCAGGACAGGATGGAAATCTTCTTATGGGAATTAAACTTTCAGAAGGGCAGAAAAGTTCTCTTCTAAGAAAAGCTGTGCACTTCGCTGTAATGCAGGTAATTAGGCACAAAACATTGAGCAGCCAGTTCTGCTGTCAGCACCACGAGCAGATAGAGGTGAATTTGCTATGGTTTGGAGTCAACCTTTCATATGTAGCTCCAGATTAAGTTGTATTTTCCTGATAGGATTATCAGTTTAGCCCTTTATTCTCCTTCTGTACAGTCTTTCCAAAACTGCTCGGTGCCTGATCCTGTGCATTACTTCTTTGGTCAGCACAAGGCATACTTTTGACTAAAGGCCAGTGACTTCCCATTGACATGGAGGAAATTTGGACTCTACCTTGATTGCAGAATCCATTTTCATTTGTCTGCTTTATTGCATTATGGAGATTTGATCCTCCTCTGGAGTCTATTGGGTGATTTCCAAAGGATATAGCTGGATTCCCCACTTCTTTGTTTCTCTTTCCAAGATGGAATGGACTTTTATGGAGTATAAAATCAAAACACAAGCTATCGCTTGCATTTGCTGCACAACTCTTCCTGTGCGTTGGTGGAAGTACTCTCTGAGGGTTTCATAGCCTGCTGTATGATGTGTGGGATGGCAAGATGATGGTAAAGGGCTTGTGGAAATGGAGTGCTGGGAGGAGGTGATACCCCTGCTCCAAATGCCTGTGCTTACCTCCATCCTCTGCGGTCTGACCTGTGAACCAGGCACTTGGGAGCAGAAATCCCAAGTTTTGGAAGAATCCAAAGTTTTAGAAGCACAGGTTTCATCTGGAAAACCAGGAAGCTGCTTTTTAAGCAATCGTGTCTGAGATGAGGCACAGTCCTTAGCCAAGGGATGTGTTCTTAGTTCATAAATAACTCGAGGAGAGTACACCTTATTATATACCTGGCCTGCTGATATGAAGCTTTTCCTGTAGCAAAGCCAGGGCTAGATGCAAGCCAAGCAGAGTTGTGTAACACACACTTAGAGGGAAGTGCCAAGCAGAAAACTCATCTGACAAAACCAAAGTCCATCAAGCACTTAATGGGCAAGTCAATACAAAGCTGAAAGTCAAAGCTTCCTTGTAATCTCTGCTGCAATTCCCTGAACACCCATCCCCTTCACTGATCATTCACCAGTTGCTGAAGATACACAAATGATGACAGCACATCCCCCCCAGTGCCTTTGATCCCTGCTCTGTGTTTAGCTTAGCAAGTTTATGTCTCTGCTCAGTGGTATTCAAGTGGCATCGCTCATGCTGGTGGTTCACAGGGAAGCTGTGGGCAGGCAGCCTGGCCCAAGGATGCTTGCAAATTAACAAGCAACTGTGCTGAAAGCATTTCCTGCTCCAGCTCTGTGCTCCCAAAGCAGCGGAGTTACTGTCTGGGAGTAATTTGGAGGAATTCTACCAGCAAGTGCAAAATCAATGCAAATGTGCAGCTCCTCCAGGCTTAATTGCAGGGGAGCATCTGTTTGCATGGCAGTATCCAAAAGGCAGCCTCGTCTCTTGGGAAGTTTGCAGTCTGTAAGGATAGTGTGAAGTTTTCAAAAGGATATGCTGTCATTCACTCCCTCCGTGCAGTTGCATCTATTCAGCCGCTAGCCAGAACCACCCTATTAACACCACAATAGTGCATACAAGTACGTCTAAGAGCCTTCATTGAAGGCTTCTATCACAGCCTTGAAAGCAATCATTCTGATTGCTCAGTTTAGCAATTAGGGCTGAGCGACACATTTTCAGCTTTGGAAAATGATATGCCAGTTTCCTTATGCATAAGTCTCTCATATACATATATATATACGCACATATTTACCAGCTTTCATGTGCTAAATGGTTTCTAAACTCCTGCCTGTCAAGAAGCCGGCTGGTGTGGGAGCAGGATTCCTGTCTGATGGCTGCATGATGTGTGCCAACAGCTCCCTCTGGGTTCTTTGTCCAAGATTTACTTCAGTTGCAGGAAAATCAAGGAGTGTCTTTGTTCCCAGAAGTATTTTTGGCAACCGACTGTACAGAGCATGACCCATCCTCACAGCCCCTTTGCTTGGTCTCTAGACAGCAGCTCCTCAGGGCCAGCACAACCTGGGGTGATGAGACAAGCTCTGTAATGGAAATGATCGTGCCTTTGTGTCTGGGAAGTCAGCAAATGTCATTCTTTGAAATACAGAGTCTATTTCAGAGCAGAGCATCTCTAGCAGGGATGGGCTGTAGCTTCCCAGGCACCATGGAGACACCCAGTTGCATAACCCTGACAGTCACTGGGAGACGATCCTGCTGGAAAGAGACAAAAATTCCCCTTCTCCCGCTAAACACAAAGCGTCAATGACCTCAGCCCTTGGCCATCCCATCCGCATCCAGCAGAAAGCGTTAGAGGGAATAACATCTCAGGAACCCCTCCCATCATTTATGGACTAGCACGGCTAATATCACAGCTACTAAAATATGCCCAATTTCAAAACAATAACTTTGCACGTTGACTATGTGGAGACCAGGAGCCAAAAGCAGATGGATTTATACGGAAGTGAGCAGTAGGCAGAAGAGGAACTGGAGTCCCTGAGCCTGGATTTGAAGGCAACAGATTTATGCTGAATTTCACCAGCTGAGAGCCTGGTGCTGTGTTTTGCAGCCAGTGGTGCTGATCTAACCAGATCTCAGATAAGAAGCAGGCTGGTTTGTTCCTTTGTTCATCGAAACTGGAAAAGAGCTGACCGCTTAGGAAAAATTCTGTGGAATTTGGTTGAAATGAGCGTGCCATGGAAATTTAATAGAGTCATATGCAGAAATTACTGTAAATACTTGTAGAATTTAATAAGTGCTTTTATGCTTCCTGTTGGGTTATTTTTAACACTTGTAGAATTCCGTAGTGGGATCTGATTATGTATTAAATTTTAATAGTTGTTTAAAAGAAAAGCTGTTGAGCACTATCATTTTCTATTAGGTTACACAGGGTGCCTCCATTAGGAGTGTTTTTCTGCTTCCAAACAAAGCCTGAGCAGATTTGAACACTGTACACAAGCAAAATAATCCCAGCTCGGGGGAGATATTAATGAAATCCAGGCTGAAAATACATGCAAGAAACTGCTGTGCTGTTTCACCTTCCAATCTCAGTTCATGCAGGTGAACTGAAGAGCAAAGCAAGGTTCACCACATCCTAATTGTATCTGGGGACACTGTCAAAACCCTGAATGTTGAGCTTTTCCTTAAGGAAATCTTCTTGATTCATACCTTCTCCTGTGATCAACGATAAGTTTTCCTGCCATTTGAAGAGACTGTGTACATTTCATGCCTTTTCTAATCTAACCCCATGTGGTACAGATCAAAAGCCTGCGTGAAGATCAGTAATCTTGCATCCTGTATGAATTATCCTCCAGGAAGACATGTGAAGGTGTCCATGGCCTTCTATCATTGTGTGCTCCTCTGGTCCTATGATTAATCACTATGATTTCTCTAAGACTAACATGGTCATGTCTCATTAGTTTTGGCCACCACGCATTCATTAGTCAGGCATCATCAGCACATCTTCGGTTTTTAAGGCCATGTTTTTAAAGATCATGCCCAGTTTTCACTGGAGTGCTTGGGAATAGTGGTTGGATTCAAGTCCCATTGGCTAAGGGGTGAATTGTTCTCTGCAGGCTCATAAGCTGAGTATGCCAAGATGAAGAGAGACTGAGGAGGATATGGTCAGCTGCAACTATCATGTGAGTTGTTCCCAATAATGTTTTTGGCAGGATTTTTGTGGGGAAAATTCGCTAATGAGAGAGGAAAAATAAAGAGAAGCTCACCAGATGAGGGTGACACCATGCTGTCCTCAAGCCTTGATACATCAGGAGCTGAGCGTCTCCCCTATGGGGCTTCCCTGGTTTTGGTAGATGAACTTTCCAGTCATATTCCTTGGCTGTGTTCATGTGCCATGGCCAGATTGGTGTGTGGAGGACTCTGTGGTAGAGCAGTGGCCATGTCCCAAAGGCAGAGGGCTGTATGGGCACCTCCAGCTTCAGCTGAAGAGGACAGGACATCCTGTGGGAGATGGGCAAGTGCAGGGATCTGTGTCCAGATTTTTCCAATAGATGACTCCTACACTGAGCTGCTCCAGTGCCATGGGTAATGGAGATGTCTGCAAGAAGCAGACATATTTTCCACTGTGGATTCTGTCTCCGTTTATTTCTTATGTAGGCATTATTCATCCTGACTCCATGTACTTATCTAAATACATTGTGTGCTTACTAATACAGACAGCATGTTCTCTTTTTCTTAGCTCGAGAAGGAAAGCTTCATGCAATTCTTTGCCAGTATAAATTATTCCATGACTTGCCTACATTTCAAATTAATTGGAGGAATATCAGCAAACATGATGGCAATTCTTTTCCAATCCCATCTCCTTCAGTCAGTCTTTAACCCACTTATCAGACATTTGTTATTACAGAAATAATCAGGAGAGGAAAATACACCAGTGCTGAATCAACACTTCTGTGCTTCATTTCCTTTTTTTTTCCTTCTTTTGTACTCATGTAACTTCTTGGTTTCTGTTGGACACACACCAGCCTGAAATAGTAGAAACACAGCTGGCTAAATCCATCACATCTTGTTACAGGTTATCAATTCTCCCATGCAATAAACACGTTTGACAATTAACAGTGAATTGATGTGTGACTCAGTTTGGGCTTTGCCATATAGAGGAGACTCTTTCTTTACTGGTTTGTGCTTAACAGAAAAGCTCACAATACAAGCTCAATCTTGTAGCAAATGCAAAAAGCTGGTAAAGCCATTACCTTTCCTTATAACTAAAATGACAAATGGTCTTTACA
>JBCJKH010014082.1:0-12051 GCA_039877255.1 Loriculus beryllinus | reverse complement strand
CTCATCTCTGTATTGCCTTTTTTTCCTTCTGGCTTTCTGTCCAAGGAAGTCAGCTTGGTTAAACAAGCATACGGCCTCTCATCCATAGATAATGGATCCACCTTGGAGGGACCTATTATTCAGTAGTCACCACAGCAAATACAAGCTCTCCAAAATGCAAAAAGGGAAGGTGCTAGTAATTCTCCAAGATGCAAAGAAGGTGGCTTGCAGTGTTCTTGTTGTTTGGTTTTGCTTTAATTTGTGTTTAGAAATGAAAATGTTTGTCACACCTCTCAAAATAGGGACACAGTTTGCAAAAGCCAGATCCACAACTAAGGTGGCACTGAGACGCCTACTTAATCCAACCATATATAGTGGGGTGCCAATATAAGAAATGCCATACCAGATTCTACCTAGAGTTCATATAGCTCACCCTTATCTTTGATACTGTCTGGGTGCTTTGAAGAAGCATTTAAGAAATCTTAAGAGAGGAAACCCACGGAGTAATCTGCCCACAGGGATTCTTACTTTCTAAAGTGTACCAAAAAAAAAACACCTGTACTCTGAGGGTGTATCTTCTTGGGTTTCTTCTTAAAAGCCAGAAAACCCACCTTTGCTACTTGATACGTAGTTTTCTTATACTGAAATGAAAATCTAACCTTTCAGAATCCACAGTTCTGAACACCAGTAACATTGGTGGCAATGGATTTCAGAAGACATTTACACATGGTCTTTTAAGCAGAGTATTGGCAAATATGGGAAGACGAAGCTTGAGTTGTTTCTGACACTCATCTTGGCCAGAACTTCTGGGTCCAAATTTATCAAAGCATCACTTTATCACTGCTTTCTTCAATTTCTGCTCCACTGCCGAAATCACTACATTAAGACCTGCTGGAAGCAACAGGGTCCTGGCCCTCTTGTGAGGGATGCCTGTGCAACTTCACCGCATGGCCTTTGTTAGCCTCAAGTGCCTAGCTTCATCAGGATTCCAAACACTGTGCAGCTCCAATAATGCTAAACTAGATGACCCGGAAGCCACCAAGAAACTACTGTGCTGTATTTCAGTTTCTTAATCGTGCAAGCCCACTTTCTGATATGGGAAAAGCAAATTATAATTTAAAAGATCTCAGTAAAAACATGTTCTGCTTTCACAGTCTACGGCTATGCATGTTTAAGCTATCATGCCATGACACTGTGCTATTTGATTTATGTTTTTACTGATGCTTTGACTGACTGGTTTGTTGCAATGTACATCTAAATGGAGGAAAAAAATCAGAAACTGCATCAGGCAACCACTCTGCATTTCATTCTAGAAAATAGCTGGCAATTATAATTACTCACCATGTTTCTGGCTCAGAATAAAAGTGGCATTACACAAATACCACACTGAACATTCATCGTGATTAGAAAATGCTCCATACCTTGGAGTGCAGTGGAGACATAAGAATAATTTTAAATGCAAATTAAATTGTGGGGGTAGCAAAGAGAACAGATAAAAGACAGTAAAACAAAGCCTTTCACTTTCCTCAAATTAGCAAGCTAATGTAGTATAAAAAAAAAAAAAGGCATTTCTACTCAGATCTGTGCTAAGAGCTTTCATTTCATCATAATATAAAACAGGAGATCCGTCACCTTTCTCTATTCAGTACTCTTGATTTCGAGGTTGAAGTGAAAATTAGAAGCTGTTCATTCTGGCTCACAGACTGGGTTGCATTCACTTAGTCTTATTCCATGACAGTAGGATGGAAAGAGGTCAGTAACACTGGTAAGTACTTATATCCTGCATCTGATTTTTATTTATTTATTTTTAAGATCTTTCACAGTGCTTCAGCTTTTTATCAATGTGTAATTCCTGAAAAAACCCTACATCGTGTATTTTGTAAAAGGCTGAATCTTAAGCAGAAACATAATGATTCCTTGAGAATGCTTGTATCAGATGTTAGAGCTCCTTCAAGAATGAATTAATTACTTAAAGTAGGAATTCTGTAATAGGAAAGGTTTCTAGATAATCTGTATATTTCATAGCATCACTGGAACATTTTGTGTGTTGCTTTCTCTGTCTGCCTGGTTCAACAAGCAGTACCAGATAAGACATGAATCTCTTCAAGATGTTATTTGCATTATGTGCATAGCAAAACATTTAACAGTCTCATTACTCTTCTGGTAAACGGTAGCGAAGGTAAATTTTACTTACTGAAAGCAAATTATTAGACAAAATACAATGTTATGGTTAATCATTATGAAAGACTTAAAAAGATCTCAGAGCATGAGATGCAACAAGGAAGATCAGAGTGAAAAACAAATTCTTAAGGAAATTATGTAGATTTTTTTTTTATTATTTCCTTAGTAAAGTTTTTGTCAAATTAAAACCAGGGACTTAATTTTTCAGGATGAAGGGTGAGGGGGAGTAGGGGTGATGATCGTAGTGTCACCTCCTGTTGCTAAGTAACAACATCTCCTGGCCATTTTTATCTGATAAAGGAAGTCCAGTTGACGTTATGCATTATTCATCAGAGTTCCAATCAAACAATCAAAATTGTTTGCTTACACTGGGGACATTTAGTAAGATCAAAGAAACCCTCCTTGAAACTACTGGAGCTTACACCGCTGCCAGGCAGTTCTCGCTACTCTGCAGTAAGTATCATTTCTGGTTTGGGAGTGCTACAGTAAAGTGAATGCTGAGGAATTTTGAAAGTTTTCTCACCAGGACAAGCTTCTGAATTTTAGGAAGGACTGCATTTTGATCGATGAAAACTGAATTGAAGGGAAAAGGGAAAGCTTTGGAACCCTGGTTTCCTGATTTTTGCCAATGTAATTAAAAAAATTGCTTGAAGCAAGGGTCAGATTCCTGCCCAAAACCTTTCTGCTAGGTTTGCATGGAAAAGGACTAGAGGTATTTTTATATGTCTGTCTTAAAATAAATGTTGTGCAGAGCTGTTTGTATGCTTATGATTATATACCGTAGCTAACTGAGGTGTGGATGACAGAACAAGATTGTGTGTTTTCTGCAAGTTACTCATGACAGAATAAAATGCAGAAGGTAGCAAGAAAACTGGAGAAGGGTCATGATAATGTGCATAATCCCAGGAACTCTGCCCAGCAGAGGCAAACCTGACTCAGTGTGCACCTTAAACAGTTGTATTCTAGGATCTAGGCAGATCTGAGTTTCAGAAGAATGTCAAACATATAAACCTTAGCTGAGAAGCTGCGATAGGAATAGCCTAATATTTCTTAATGATTGCTGTTATCACATTTTTTAAAACTGATGGTTGGATGTTCTGCTGCTACTTCTGGTCAGTACAAGGGGAGAGGGAAGGCAAGGTTGGCTTCTGGTCATTTCAATGGAATGAAATATCTAGAATATTGTATATGCCAAATCGGTGCACTAGAAAGGAATAAGCAGCACAAATGCTATATTTAATGTAGTTTTTTACAGTAGCGCCTACTCAGGAGGTGCCAGCTCTGAATCTGGCTAAAGGAGTTCCCTGCCCCAAGCTTTTCTGATCTTTTTAAGACCAAATGTAACAGGCAAATGAATCTAAGTATGTAGTATAAGAAATTGAGACTGTGGCTAGCATAAAGGTGGTGGTACTAGGAATTGTGCTAATACCTGCAGTAGGACTTGTCTTTAATGTTTTTAGGCAAGGATTTAAAACAAACACCCTAAAATAGAAAAGGATACCTATGAAGTTCTATGAATAGATTTGAAAATTATTTGACCCTAATATGCCAAATGAAGTACTTCAGTGGCTGCCTACACAATTCTTTCCACCAAGAAACTCACTAGGTTTTTTTGTCTAACATCTCTGTAATCTTTGGCAGGAATCTGACCAATCATCCGTACCGGAGTAGTGTATAAAGATATAAAGTTCCTTCAAAATGGACTACTTTTTGGATGTCGAGTCTGCTCAGAGACTGTTCTACAGTCAAGGAGCTCAAGGTAAGAAACTCTGGTACTGATTCAGAAAATGACTATTTTAACTGTACGGTTAAGTTGTATAAGGCCAGACAAGGGCTGGTCCTTGTGGCTGACCTACCAAAGTGTACAGAAGCCACAGGGGAAGGCATTTAAAATGTATGCGTTGTGAAAGGAATTACAAGAAGACTAATGATAGGGTTGATCTGCACACTCAGAGGATAAGGAAAGGTGTGAAAGCTGTTGGGTGTGCAGCAGGAGCAAAAGGAACTGCCAAGATCCAGAATATGCTGTTGCAGAATTCAAATGGACAAGTCAGAGGGGACAGCAATGGCCCACTGCTAGCTATGTAAACCTGTGGTGTCCTTCCACTTCTTCCTTGTTTATTGATGCTGTCAGGATCATAATGTGCTGTTAGTCAGCACTGCAGAAATTGGTTTGGGAAATTCTGAGGCAGTCCAGCATGCTGTATGTAAAAAGCAGGCTCTCACTGGTTTGCATCCTTCCCTGTGAAATGCTGCCCTCCCTCCCCCCCAGCTCCAAGGAGCAGCAGTGTGAGAGAGGGAAAGAGTAATCAAGCTTCTTTGCTTTAATGTAGTTGAGACTTGTTCACGACACAGATGATATTTTTGGTAAAGTCAGTTCATGTTTTTCTCACCAGTTCTATTTCTGGATAAAATTTGCAACTTCAGAGAGAAGGGTTTTTTGTTCCTTAAGCTTTAAACACAGTATTAAATGGAAGAAAACTAAGAACCAAGTAGCTCTACCAGCCTTTTTAATTAACACATACTGCCTGTTTCTAGAAATGTAATCCAACTTTTTTCCATTTATTAATTTCATCACTTGCTAATGAAATTCAAAGTCCAGCCAATAGAGTTCTGCCTTCCTTGTGGAGGCCATTTTCCCAGGGCAAGACCTAATCCACCCAGGGGGGTACCAGCCATGGGGGTCAGTACCACCTTGGCTCAGCAGAGGTGCTGCTGCCTGACACATGCTGCATTGCCCAGATGCTTTCCCACTTGTGGTAGATTTTCACCTGTACAAGTCACAGAAAAGCTTTCTTGCCACAGCACAGCCTCCTGCATCAAACAACAGAGGCAAATGCTAAGCACATCAAAATCGGGGGGTGGGGAAAATGGCTGGGGCACTAATTGATTTTGCTGGCTTTTTCTCCACCTCTGAAAAGCAATAGACACCTGACAAGTAATATTAAAATAAGTTCCTCAATATCTCTTGAGAACAAACCTTCCTTTTATAGAAACTAAAATTAAAGAATCTGCAACTTACTGTTTTACAAGCTATAGCAATTTATCGACAGCATCCCTGTTGAACTACAAGGTACAGAGAGAACTACAGAAGGAGTATGTATTCATGCAATGAAAGTCTATTACAGTAATGTACACAAGGTGACTAATAGGGTTGTATACACAACCCTCACTGTAAGTGTTTCCAAGAAGGCAAATGAAAAATCCCCATATTTGGAGAAACTGTATTTTTAGCATATATCGAAATGCTTGTACTGATTTGTTAGACACATGACTAAAATTTTAACCTTAGCACCTGCTTGATTTTGTGTTTTAATGCAATTATTTTGCCTTTTTAAAAAACCAAAATGAGGGGGGAAATCCACCGCAGAACTGTATTCCTTGATACAAAAGTCATCAGCAGGGGATTGACCTTTAGATATGTCATGTGGGTTTCTATCCCTTGGCCAAAACAAGTAGGAACCAACACTGTGACCGGGGGATATTTTTTTGTCCCCCTGCTTGTGAATGTTTCAGGAAAGCCAACCACATGCTTCCACTGTGCACCGCAGCATAGTACAAAGGCTCCTAAACCCTAATTACCTCCACAAGTGGAAACAATACATTGACATAAGAGCCAGGCTGTGCTTATGCTCTGCCCACTTCCACTTTTCACCTTTCTTTTTGCTCCTCTTACTGAATTTTCCCCACCTCCTGTCCTTTACATCTCTCACCACACATGCTTGTGAGACCTCTCCCACAAACTCTGTCTTCATCTCAAACAAGCAGGGAAATTGTTCTAAGCACAGAAGTGACAACACTTCTGCTCTACATTTTCAAATGACGTAACACAGCAGCCCATGGCAACAGGAGAGGTGCTTGAGTGGAAGGATGGATGGACAACCCTGCTAGCAATAGGTGTGGCAGATGAAGTGTGGCCTGTGTAGAGAGAGGTGGAAGGCTTTCAGGAGGCTTTCACTGTCTGAGGTAGCACTGAGCACCTCTGAGGTGACAGAGATGGCTTCAGCAGGCTAAATAATAAACATCTGTAAGAGTTTCATCATCAGGTTTTCCTGCAGCAACTGTCTTTATTGCCATCCTTAGCCCCAGACCTCTTGAGGGTAGCATCCCCTGTCTCTGAGCTACCTTACCCCCATGCACAACAAGGAACTAAACACTACTGAATGTGAATTGTTACTGCCTGCACAGCTCTGATAACTCCTGTTGTCCTTGTACATTGTGCCAAATTTCAAGGCTGTCTTCCAAAGAACAGGCATTTCTATATGAGATTATGGCATGATTTCTCAAAATACGGGCAAAAATAACATATTTCTTTCCTTATCCACCTTCTGATAAACAGTTGAGCTGTGTTAGCTATAACTTTCTGGGAAAAAAAAAAAAACAACCCAACCCAAAAACCAAACAAAAAAAGGCACCCATCCACCACAAACAGCACAGCTCAAATAGCTAGTTTGGAACTGAGTAGAAGGTCTACAAGAAAGCATTACCACCAGATCTTCCGAATGGGATCACAAGTAACTTTGATCTTTATATAATAACATGATGCTCTTAGCAAGGCATGCTATCAAACAGCATGTGTATATGCATTAAAACTGCATTATGACAGGAATGAGTGAAAAAAGACTAGTGTTCTGCCATTTAATTAGAAACAGCATTAGAGCATATTACATGTATTATTATTATTACTTATATTATTAGCTACTGCATTACAAAATGCTCTGTTTACAGCCTGTAAAATGGGGGGTTATCCCCCACTTACGCGTTCTGTGAGATTTGAAGATTTCTGCTTTTTAATAATTTGATCCTCCAAATCAAGAAAAACCTCCTTTCCAATGTTTGCACATTAATGATATGACAGTGTTACAAATGGCAGCTGTAAAGCACTCATTCTCATCTGTACCCACTCTGCGGGTGGAGGAAAAGGGAAGAAATAGGATTGTAAAATGTTGGGAAGGAACTCAGAGTTATGATGGCATTGTTATCAGATGTTATCAAATCCCAGCTGACATCATGTCTCATGTAGTTGAATGCAGGACACCAACCTCAGCAAATGGACTGAAACAGGGTTTTGGTCCCCAGCAACTAACCAGTTCTCAATCTCTTCCTGCCTGCACTAACACCCACACCTCATCCCTACTCCTGCAGAAAGCTGCAGAACTGCCTTTTCTTCTGTAGGGTAGGAGGAGAGAGGTGTTACCTTAATCAGCTGCCTCCTCTCCCATCTTCTCCTTCTGCAGAAGCAGCCATCACCTCACTCCCGTGGGCTGAACACAGTACAGAGGATGTTTGGCCATTCAGGCTGCATCTACTGTTCAAACAGCTGTTGCCTCTTTCCTCCAAGGAAAGTGAAGCAGGAGGGATGGAAAAGTCACAAAAGCTGGATCTGGCAGTAGGATTATCTAGATTTAAAAACTTTGTAAATGAAGCCAGCTGGCTGTATCTTTCAGAAACAAGCCAGAAATATCCTGAACTCTGCAGTTCTCCCTGACTGTCTTTCTGTGGCTGTATGTTGGGATCTAGGAGATGGGGGGTGTCTTTGCCAAGTGCGCAATGCCTGCTGACGCATCTGCAAGTCAGAAGCAGGACAGAAGAGATTGTGATCACCTGGGCTCAGGCCCTTGCCCTAGGAAAGTCTGAATCTGAAATCTAGGCATGGAGATGTACTTCACTTATCAAAAAAGTCTCTTCCCTTTGAAGTGTGTGGAAGATACTAGTTATTCTTGGATATACGTGTATTTTAAATCCAAATCTACCATAGCTTTTAGCCATGAGGTCTGAATGTATACAGTGGGGCCTGGAACAGGATTTGACTCACATATTCCTTAGGTGTTCTCAGTGAAGATGTATCCACCTAAGACTTCTGACTAGTTTGGCATGTATCAGTGGAAAAAAAGTAATTTTAAGAGCAGGGTTCACCTAATCTTAGACATCTTCCTTGGGATAATATAAATCCTGCCTTATTTTCTCTACTGATTATGAAAGCCTAAACAGCTAACTTGAATGAAAGATGCCTATGATAATGGCATTTGTTTGCCTAGAGGAATTGCGTGTTGAGAGATGAGACTAATTCAGAAAAGGGAGTGACTTCCCCCATATAGGTCAAGTTGTAATCTAAAGCTGTAATGTGCATATCCCATCTTGGATGTAGCCTGCTTTGGAGATACGTCAGCTTTGATCTTGAAGTTCTACTTGAAAGAAGTTATGCTTTGGGGCATGGAAAGAAAGACCTCATATTTGACAGATCTGAGAAGGCTGGCACTGAGGAGCTGCAGAAGTAGGCTGCTCCTTAATGGAAAGTGAGCCAAGAGCCAGCAAGAAGGGCAGAAGCAGTGGCCTTGCCTATGAGAGGTAAAACAATGCAGCACACAAGCAGGGCAGGTCTGGTGACAGTCACCAGGTTCAGCCAGGAGTCCAGATTGTCAGACAAGACCATGGTGATGAGGCAGGTATAAGGCCAAGCAGGACATCCAAGTCAGCAGTTTGGATTCACATCAGTGAGGAATGGAGCCAGGCACAGCCTTGCTCAGCAAGTGGGCAACGGTCACAGTGCAAACGCAGCTCGCAAAAGAAGGAAGAAGGCAGCTGTTGAGGCTTCTTGCCACTTTCTCAAACAGCTCCAAAGCTGATCAGGTGTTCTTAAGCCATTGTCTCCAACAGCTGTGCCATGTCAGAGAGTCTGCCTTGAGCATAGCCAACTGCACTGGGTGCAGGGAGTGCATGTAGGGGCATGGCTGTTGGTACCTAGCTTTCACCTAGGCTTGATCAGGATTAAGAAAATGAGGAACCCTTCTTTTCCATTATATACAAGGGTGTGAACACCCATGGATAAACTCTAAAAGCGAAGAAGGACTTTTGCCCAGTAGGCAGGATGAAGGCTTCAGTATCATTGTAACAGGGGAGTTGCCCATCTCAGACTGAGCATAGCACTTTTCTGCAGCCATGAGTTTGACTGATGGATGTGGTCCCAAGACTCACACCCTCTCTTGGCACCTTTAGCAAACCCACACTACAGCCTGACAGGACAGGCTGAACATCCTGCAGCTAGGATACTGTTTGGGGCTGCATGTGTCCATCTTTGCACTAGAGTCAGACTCTCTGGTCTCTGATCAGACTCTGCATTTACTCTTGGGTGACTTCTGCCTCAAGTATAAAAAAACCTGGAGATGTATGCATCCACTTCTCCAGTCCTGACTCCTTTTTCACCAGCAGGGCACACCAGGTTAAAATTAACTGCATTAATTGAGTATTTCCAAGATGCTCCTGCATACCTTGAAATGCTTGCTAGTCCACTTGGCAGGATACACTGTGCTTATATAAATAACAGAACAAAACTCTTTTGAAGGTTTATCTTAAACTACCTTTTGCATCTATAAATAATTTACAGATCCATTTACATTAGGCATGCTTTTACTGGTTGCAGCAGTCTGGTTGCAATCTACTTGATGAATGTTAAGGAGTGAATAAAAAATGTTAAGTAGAAAAAATATGGAAATAAAAATACAGCACATACAGCCAAGGGTAACAGATGCATAAGATAGGGGATGAGTATTCAAAAGATTTCTGCAAATCCTTCTTCTTGATCAGCTTTCAAGGTTTAATAAAATACTCCCAGGTACAGTTTTAATTTCACATTTTCCTCTTGCACTTTGTCTTCAATATACAGTTATTTTACTGTACTTCACTTTTGCTCATTTATTTTAATTCCTACAGTGCTGAATCATTCTAGATGTTTGAATTTAATCACTGCTGACTACTCAGTTCTACTTCCCTTCTGCTTTTGTATATTGAACGTCCAGCATTTTACGAAAGTGTATTGCTGCGGTATCCCCAGATCCTAATCCAGAAAGATTCCACTGAAGATGTTCCTTGGCTAAAGTAACATTAGGACAATCCATCCACCAAAATTCTATGATTAATTATCCTGTAGATTAACATATTTTCAAAGTTATGTTATTTTGCAGGGTTTTTCTTTCATTCATGTGATGTCACTAATTCTTAGACTAGTAACAGAAGAATTAGTAGCAGCAAATGGTGCATTTCTGATGCAATTTCTCTCCCGTTAAATGCTATGAAGTAACTTTTTAACATCAATCTTTCCTCATCTTTTTTTAAACTCTCCCCCACACACGCCTCTTCCCACCTCCTACTTGGGCATATCCCCAATATTGAGAATTCACGAACAGGCAACTGAGTGCCAGGATAAGAGCCTCTGGCTTTGCAGAGTCAGGAAGCCTAGCTTCACCAATTGCATAAAAATAGCTCATGATGAGTTGCAGTAACTGCACTTCAGCTACTTTTTGTTAATTTATTTCAATATCCAGTCAGCCAAATACAAGTCAGAAGAAAAAAGCATTTTCTAATTCTCCATGGCATATCTAAATAAAACTACAATATTTCCAATCCTCTATATACCCCTAAATATAAAAAACTTCAGAAAACCTATGCATGGATCACACTTGAAAGATTGCATTCTGAAAACTAAATCTACTTTTTTTTTCTACTAAAAATTAATTTTAAATAAATAAGCCTCCTCTTGCCCCTATTTCACAATAATGTAGCTGATTTTATTTTTTAATTTTAATAGTCTGCTTTCTAAAACCTATGCTTTTGGACACAACAGCAGAGGAACAAGCATCTTTCCTTTAAGATGTAGCAAAAAATGTTACTTAGGCATATTGCAGACATTTACCCAAATATCATAAACCAGCAGAACGAGCGTGTGTGTGAAAGTGGATATCCTTTTGCATGTGTACTGTTGTTTGCAACCCTCAGGCCTGTGCTCGAATACTATTCATCTAAGTGCTTTCTTTCAGATTACTGGTGTCCATCAAAACGGTGTCAAATATTTCAACAGCTTTGCTTTAGAGACATGGAGCATCCATATGCATGTGCTTCTGTGTTCATCTGAGAGACATAATCATTCTTCATAAATGACAAATCATGTCCTCTCCAGTGCTTGCACACGTTCTGCTCTTTTCCCCTCTGGCCTGCTGGGTCCCATTTTCCATCTCTGATCCTTCAAATGGTGCTCTTTATTAGTTGCATTTAAAATAAGACAAAAGTGAACTCACATTAAATCACACCAAAAGATTATTTTCCAGGTAAACATCCATTTGGACCCATTGATTGGTCTGCCTTTACAGAAGAATATTTGCAATCTAATAGTTTTTCTTTTTAGCATAGATGGAATATCACGTTCTAGGTGCATCAAAGTGAACACAAACTAGCATTTTTAAAGCTTACACTTAGCCAAAAATACATTTGTGTGCATTATCTACATGGTGAGCCCTTTCCTCAGAAGCATGAAGGAGGAGAACTGAGTAAGAAGATCAGATGTTTCTCTAACAAAAAAAAAGTATCAAGAAAATATCCTAATTAATCAGCAACAGCAGCACAGCAACTAAAGTATTTCCATAAGTATTCTGCAAAGTTGTTCAAAATTTGCTCCGAGAAAGGAGATTTTACTCAAAAAAACCAAAAAGGCATTAAAGATATCTGATGTAAACCAGATTCCTTTAGAGTTATTTCCATGTTACCTAAAGTTCCTTGTGATAATATGCTTCAGAAACATACCCCTTGTGATGCACCTAGTTTTGGACATCTCCAATGGAAACATTTCAGCACTTTTCTGGTACTAAGACTAAAATCATAAGGTCTCAAAAGATTTTGCATTTTGGGGTAAGAATCTGCTGTTTAAATAAGGGTTGCTAGATGAAGACCTTATTGAGCCAAAAATGACCAGGGTATCTGCATCACCAATCAGATATTTTAAAAACAATTTAATAAAAGTCAATTCTTAGAAGTGAATTAAAATTTGGGCAAAGAGGAGATTCAGAGCAGCCCTGTGGAGAAGGACTTGGGGGTGGTGGTTGATGAGAAAATGAACATGAG
>JBCJKH010014081.1:8222-23173 GCA_039877255.1 Loriculus beryllinus | reverse complement strand
TCTTGTCCACCCATTCCCGCTCCATGCACCCGCTTCGGTTCCAGGTGGGAGCGGGTGTGAGCCTGCCTGGTGTCCTGAGGGAAGCGGTAGAGCCTGCCCGGGTCTCGCATGCCGGGTGGGAGACGGGAGAAGGGAGAGAAGGGAAAGGGGTGTCAGCCCGTCCGCACCGGCTCTGTGTCCGCCCCGGCTCGGTGCCTGCCCCTCAAAGAGACGGGCTGCTGTAGGGAGGGAGGCCCCGGTGGGAGAGGGACCCGTGTGAGTCTTGGAGGAGAGACGCTCACTTTGCCTCCACGTGGGTGAGGGAGAATTTGAGGCCCGGACTCCAAGCGTGTTCCGTCTCCCAAGTCCCCTTCAAGATGCCAGATTTGCGAGCCGGTGAGGTTTTATATCTGTCCGGAAGTTTTGTTTGTGTGTGAGTTCGCTGTCACGTTGCAGCATCAGTTGATCTGTGGGGAATGAGGAGTAGGGTCTTGCTCATGAGCTTGATAACGTGATTGATACAGAATAACTTGAGCGATAAGGTAAGGTATCTAGCAGTCATTTAATGTAGCTACTGGAGTGGGGATGATGTTCGTATGTTAGCTTTGTGCAGTGCGGGTTTATTTCTTTATCCAGAATGTGAAGGATCTGGCCAGATCCCTGATGTCCTGTGGAAGTGCTGCTTGTGAGGTGACAGGCAGGTTCAAGGTGTTCTGTGTTACTGCTCAGCAGCATTTGTATATTAAGTGTAGTTTGGTGACAGAGGCATTCCGGTTTGCTTTGGTGCCTGTGTTAGGCTGTCAGTGAGCGTGGATGTGGGCTGTCTGGCTGTTGAAAGTGTGACCTGTCTCAGTGGTGAAAGGATTTCCTTTTCAAGGTTTGTTACTGGATTCCACTGCTCCTGAAAGGCAGGGATTCTATTTAAAAGTTGGCAGAATAGTGTTGATTTGGAGAAGGGGTCTATTTTGTTCCACAGGGTTCCTGGGTGCAAGTTTGTGGTTATGTTGTAGTTGCATTGTCGCAGGTACCTGCTCTTCTTCTTTTGACAATATCTGACTAGTCCAGGGAAAAGTTCAGTCTTGTGAAGCATTACAACTCTGGCTAGCAAGTGCTCTTGGGAGATGAGGATTTGGCAAACTCTGACATTTTTTAGGGTAAAGGAGAAGAAACTGGAAAATGTAAAACTTGTTCAACTTGGTTACATGTGTTAGGAGGGGGTTTGCTCTTTTAGAAGGGCAATGTGAAGGGAATGACTCCACGTCTGGCTAGTCTGCTTACAGGCTTGGGTGTTGTATTCCCTCCTTTTTCTCCCTCAGTGTCCTGATTTTCAGAGTTGTTGGTCAAACAAAGACCAGTGCACATCTACTTGCTTCTGTTGATATGATGTGAAACTAGGACACAGAATAAATGTTTGATGGGAATTGGTGTATCAATGTTTAGAGCTGACCTTATTCCATATTCCTAGTGGAGTTCCTAATGCAGCTTCATGCTTAACCTCCAGTGACAGGCTGTTGTCTGCCTCTGCCTATCTTAGTTCAGATACAGAAATCCCAAAGCCTTGGGATGAGTTGTTCCCCCTCCACTGTTCTGATGGGTATTGAACAGACTGCCTTGCCAGAGTATAAATAAAGGTTGATTTTTAGATTTTTAAGTATTTTTAAGCTGAAGGTAATCCTGTGGCAGCACAGGGGTGCCAGTTACATTGCAGGTCAAGTTGAAGACAGCTGTGGTGAGCTATGCAAGGAACAGAAATGTCCTTTTGAGTAGTGTCCTGCAGTCACACTATGTGTGAAACTGAAGTTTCTGTGAATTACCTAAAGCTGATCTAAACCTGCTCACCAGCTGGCTGGCTCGTTTTGCTCATCCTCTTCTCCCATTCGTACCTTAGGTCTGGCTGCTGATGGTTGGAGGCCAGTTGGATTAGCTACCTGGTCAGCCAGCCAGCTACCTTAATTTTTGGCTCTGTGGTTTGGTTTTTTACCTTAGCTTTTAGCTGAAGCAAGTATCTGTAGGAAAGAGCAGGAGGGAGAGGTGGGATTTCCTCTTCTAGTGGCAGTGCTGACTTACTGCAGAACTGTGCTGTGCTTGATGCTGCTTGGGGTGTACAGAAGTCTTAGGTTAGATTCTTGGTATGGCAAAGCATAATATTTTTACACAACCAACCTCTTCCTTCAGTACTCATTCCACCTACGTCAAAGCTGGTTTTAGTGACCACTTTAGCACAACTACCAGTATTCTGATGAAACTTCTGTAGATCACAGTTCCCATCTCTCCCTCTGGGATTAGTCCTCATGTGACTTATATTCAGTTTCTAGAGAGGAATGCTATGATGCTAGTAATAGATTTAAATATGTCATGTATAACATCAAGTCCTAGGAGATCTTCTGTTCCTACAGAGGAGAAGAGGAAGTGAAAAGTCCAAGTGCTGCAAAATGAGTTGAATTTGTCTAGCAGTTAATGAAACCTTTATTACATTTTAGATAACTTTAATATTTTCAGGATGATGCTGTTAGTATTGAAAGTGGTACTAACACTGAACGCCCCGATACACCAACAAACACTCCTAATGCACCCGGAAGGAAAAGCTGGGGGAAAGGAAAATGGAAGTCAAAGAAGTGCAAATATTCCTTCAAATGTGTGAATAGCCTGAAGGTAGGTATGTGTAAGCTTCCTACCACCCCTACCAGTATGGGAATGCTGGCAGTAATGCTAATGTTGACTGTGAGACAGTGCCAAGATAGGTATTTTTAAGTATCTATACACAATGTTGCTCATTTGAAGAAAATACCTTTCTTATTTGGCATAGCTGAAATTTGGGAGAAAAAGGATACTGAGAAATGGGAAACAGCAGATAGTGCTGCGACTAACCCAGTTTCTGTACAGGTTTGCAAAGTTCGGTGTGATCTAATGAGGTATCTCACTGAAGATGTAGTTGCTTGAGATAAAAGCCTGAATAAAGAAATTCAAATAAAAGCAAATCTGTGACAGCTTGATGCAAAGCACCTACAGATTTTTCTACCTGTTGAACTGTATTTAAAATAGTGCAACAGTCTGGGAGTAGGTTTTTCCTCACACTTACCAGGTGGTTTCTGTCCTTTGGCAATTGTCATATAGGGCAATTTGATTAATTTATCATGCGTGTTGTGATTGTGCTTGCACCTCATCTAGGTCATACTTATCTTCCCACCTAATACCTGATGCTATAGAGGGATGTAGATTCACTGTCTTTGCTCCCTGCTCTTGTATTTTAGGGTAGTGTTGTTCTCTTCTGCACTAGTAACAGACTGTTGGATTGAATGGATTTTCTCTTTGATTCTTTTACACTGTCAGGATGTTGGTTTTTCATTCCCAGTCCTTGTGTGGGATATTTATGTGGCAAAAGATGTAAATATGCCGTCTGACTTGAGTTTTACAAGGTCTCTAAATAAAGCAAAGATTGTGCCTGGAACAATATGGGAGTTCTGTTAAATTTTATATTTAGCTAACAAGAGGATGTGTGCCGCTCCAGAGTGGATAGTTTGTGCAGAACTGCTTTAAGAGGGCTTTGCTGTTCCCCCACAGTTGATTGTTGAGCTGTGCTGATGTATCTGTGCCTGAACTTTGGCTTCAGGTTTTCTGGATGAAATGCTGGGGTAGCTGAGTGGGAGGGGATGAGAGCTTTGGAGCACGAAACCTCCTAAATGAGCTTTGTTTCTGCGGAAATTGGGATATGAAGTTATGCTGACAAAAGTATCTGGGCAACAAGTTGATCTTAATGTATTTTTTGAAGTACAAAAGTTATCTGGAGCCCTTTCGGGGTGTAGGAGGACGGAAGTTCTTTCATTTTCACCTAAGTAGGCAGCTGCTCCTGTGACTGCATGAATTGCCCCCACAGATAATGCTTTTTGTGGGTGGCTTCAAGTCTTACTTCAAACACAGTCAGGGGCCTTTCAGCACCCAAACATTCAACAAGTTCTGCCTTTTGCTGAGCCTATTTGTTTTCTGTCTGCAGGCCAAATATCCCAAAGCAGTTAGGACTTTTCAAGTACCTTCTGGGGAAACAGAACATTCCCTCACCCCAACATCCACCCAGACCCCACTATAGGGTGACCCAAAACACTGCCCTGCAATCCTTGACTTGTGTGGATTTGGATCCAGGCCTGGGAACAGATACTTGTGCAAGTGGTATCAAGCTGTGAGGAAGTAAATATAGTGTTTCAGCTAAGTGGGGTAGTTTCTTTTCCCTGTTTCTCTTTGAACTGAAATTAATGCTCATAATAATAAATGTGCCTGTTAATACAAAGCCTAGGTAGAGCCAAATTGGGTAACTCCTTTTTACTTCATGTTTGAGGAAGCCTCAGTTTTTTTCCTTTTTCCTTTTTGTTGCTTACTAATTTTGCAGGTACTGTGGAGATGAACTCTAAGGATTGAATGTTGTATATGGGGTCAGAAAGACTCTTTGGATATTGCATCATATATCCCATAGTTTCTTTGCTGTAAAGTGCATGTACTGAAATTAATGAAGAGTCAACATGATTTAAAGACATGGAAATCAATTTTAATATTAATATTCTTTAGGGATATATAAATTATGTGTTTTTCCACTTTTCTACTCTTGCAGAAAGCTCTTGTTTTTCCCCTCTTATGTTGCTTTTACTTTTTTTTTCCCTTGGGGAAACAAAGAAATATGGCCATTACCATCTGCTTTGAATGTTAAATGGTTATGATTCAGCTTGAAAAACTCAGTGCTTGCTAAATATGCTTTTTAAACACTACTGTGCAAGTTATTTGGGGTGAAATTTAAGCATGAGGAAAACAAGAATATAACTTGGAAAATGACAGGAAATAAAAAGCTGCCTGTGTTTCTTTGCTTTTTGCAGCACAAAGTTCCTGTAAGGTGTACTGAGAAATCTTTGCTGTCTGTGGGCTGAATGGAAATGTAGTTTATAAATGAGCATATGCAGCCAAGAGCTGCACATCCTTACATGCATCCAAGTATATTTTGGTCATAGATCTTTCACCAAAGAGCTGTGTCTATTCTGCTTTGATGTATGCCCTTTAAAGCAATGCAGTTACCTGCCCAGTGCTCTTGCTTAGGCTGTGGCTCAGTGGTTGTCAGCAGCCTAGTGTTGACTCTTAGCTTCTACTCACTGTCCCCTGAGCTGGGAGTCAGTAACCAACCACATGCAAGACTTCAGCTTGTTGATGGGTAGAAGAGAGGGAACTAAACCCACTGCCAGTAATGGCTTGCTTCCACTTCTGGGAACTGGAAATGCATGTGTGGTCACTTGGTTCCCCACTGGCAGTGTGGGTGACAGCATATTAAAATGTGTTTGTTTAGTCACAGGTGATTATTTTTTTGTGTTGGCATAATTCACTTCACTTGCCTTCAGTCTAAAAACAGGTCTAATCTTATTCTCTGCTGAGTTGGCACTGGGGTGAGGAAGGACGGAACTAACCATTTTTCATTTGGTTTTGTGACAATTGTAAGTCTGTTTTCTCCTCTGCCTTCTTTTTCTGTGGTATCAAGAACCTGAGTACTTTGGCTTTTGTGCTCTTTATTCATATCAGGGTCAAGATGGCATTGCACAATTCTACTTTTGGACCAGCATCTGGGTCACTCTTCTGTCTGTACAAACCATGGTCAGAATTGTGTGACATACTTGGCAGCTCAGGATGGCCATAATGTGCAGTGCTTAAAATTGCAATGTTTGAAAACCTGCTTCAGTGTTTAGCACTTGGGACAAGAATTAGAGCAGATGAGTGTTATCAAAGTAGCTATGTGCTGTCTTTACCAGTGAGGATGATGGTAGTTTAAAGGAGGTGAGCACAACTTCTTCAGATACCCCAGTGACTCTGCAAGAGCCTCTGCCTGATTCCTTCATCCATTAAACACCAAAAAACCCTTTGGAGGGATATATGGTCAAGCTCCTGGAGGTTTTAGCACTTGACATGAGGAATGTAGTGCTGAAGATGTCTTTAGGCTACTTACATTTGCCTTGCAGAGTAATCCTGCCAGGGAAATAGATTGTCTTTGAAAAAGCTTACTAAATACTTAAGGCATGTACTCAAACATAGAAACAATAGAGACCTTAGTTGTATATATCTCTTATCACCCTAGTCTGGGTCCTACCTAGAAAATCACAAACTTATCACAGCTTATGCTGGAAAAGTGTCCTATCCTGAGGAGGAAAACATCTTCCTCTTCACTCTTCCCATTTCACTAAACTTATCAGAAACAGTGCATGTGCCAGAGAGCAAGGTTATTCCAGAAAAACAAGTGCAGAACCTGCTAATACATCTCTAAAAAAGCAGTAAGAATCTGTGCCTTGTACCTGTGTTATCTTCATGCACCATGTCCAAAGCCCTCAGTATTCATTGGAGTGAACTTTATCACTCAGATATTCAAAACCAATGAATTCTTAGTGGGAAATATTTTACAGTATTCTGTATTTGACCTCTCAGCTGTTCTCTTCAAGGAAAACTAAAATACGCTTAAAAAATAAGCCTAGAAAGTAAAATTTATAACTTTATTAAACACTAAAAATCATGTGTGTGTAATTTTATGGCATACCACTTTCCTCATTTTTCATCTCTAATTAAACTATAATGCCTTCCTGATGCTCAATACCTGCTTTTTCCTTCTGTCCTGGGGTCTTTCATAAGCTTGCTATTTTTCCCTTTGCTGATATCCCATATCCCTCATCCCCTACAGCCATTAGTCTGTTCTTTTCCCATGTTCTGATAGGTAATACTTTGAGTTAAACTTTGAGCAACTCTTTTTTGCCTGTGTTCAGCTTTGCAAGTTGTTACCTCTCTTTGGTGTTTGCAGGATGGCCTTCATCTCAGAAAGATTTTCTCTCTTCTCTTTCTAGCCCTTCTGGCTATTTCTGTTCATAACAGATAATGCTTTTCTCAGTAAATAATGCTGTTTTAAATTCTTCCAGACTTCCTAACTTTTCCTTAGTGTTGGACTCTTCCCCCATACCCCTCTCCTCAGATTCACTCTTTGGGTCTGGGTTAGGCCAGAGCTGCCAGGGCTGACATTCCTGGGGGTGTCTCTGAAGCACTGCCATTTGAAGTCTGTCGTGAGACACTTCCTTCCTGCCTGCACTGTCCCAGACAGTCCCCTGTGGGGAGGCACTTTAGTGAGCATTATTCTTACTGAAAACATCCTGTCAGGACAGGCCAAAATACTGTTATCAATTATTAACAAGCACCACCACATTCATCACAATTCATAAACATATCTGCTGCTTTTTTCGCTATTAAACTGATGCAAGCTGTATAAAAATAAGATTTGGCATTTCTCTGGTGTTTGCGAAAGCAATCTGAAAACACTTTGTAGACATGAACTTTGCAGCCGCATTGTGACATGCTGGAGAGAGTTCACTCTGTCTGTGACAGAGTTGCAAGACCTGTGTTGTAATAGTTAAATGTAGCCCTTCTCCACCCTTACACCAGTATAAGTCTTCTCTGTCCTTATGGTTTTCCTCTGTGAAATTGTAAATCTTTTGTGTGGAAATCATTCAAACAGTATAAAATACATATAGACGTGGCCTTAGATGCAGAGGTTGCCTTGTTGAAAACTGCAAAGCAAAGTAGTAGAACTGCAAATACAGCTGGGGAATTCTGCCAGCTTCTGGCCATAACAGCTTCTGAGACATAACAGTTCTTCAGCCTTTTAAAAGCTTGCTGGGGGAAGAAAGGGAGGGGGTGTCAGAATATTCCTTTAACCTCCTTTAAGACAGCCAAGTTAAAATGTGATGTTACAAAACTGTTCCTTTTAACTCTTCTGTAGCTGAAATTATACTGGATGTGGACCCAGTAGTTTGAGGAGGAGAGCATCTCAGTTAAACTGTTTTACCACCGCAGCTGAATTTCACAGAAATAGTAATAATATGGTGGCTCTTGTTTTATCTTTTTTGGTTTCTCATCTTACTTCACCTCTCCAGGAGGACCATGGGCAGCCTTTGTTTGGAGTCCAGTTTAACTGGCACAGCAAAGAAGGTGATCCTCTTGTTTTTGCTACCGTAGGCAGCAACAGAGTGAGTATAATCTGGTTTTAACCATCAGCTCTTCCACTTGGTTCTGCTTGCATGCTTTTTCCTCCAACCAATCCCTTTGCCCGTGGTTAATATGGATGGAGGATACTACATAGAAAAGCTTTTTTTCTGAGGTATGTAACATCTGGGAAAGTTGCATCCTCTGAATTGTTTGATGAAGTTGTGTGTTAGCTATTTGGGAATCAGCCTATGCGATAAAGAAAAACATCCTTCAGGAATATAAACTTGGGATAAGGAGACAAGATACATAAACACATCTTCTGACTAAAATTACTTTTCACAGATGTTATTATTTCCAGAGGATCATATCCTCTAAAATGGGATGAGAAGTGTCTGCAATGGTGCCAGGCAGCTCAGTAGCTAAATTAAGGTCCTGTGTGCAGTGAACCTACAAGTTTTTTCTGAACAAGGATTTATGTCATTTCAGACTTGAAAATAACTCCCGAAATGCATTCTATGCCAGTGTTATGTATGAATAAGCAAGCAGCCTTTCATTTCCAGGTTTGTTTCAACTGTCAGTCACCAAAAGTGCTAAACTAAGATGGAACAAGGTATCAGTGCTTCATTAAAAGACCAAGTCGTGTTAGAGATGGCTGCAGTAGCTAATTTCAAAGAGAGTTTAATCATACTTAGACAGTTCAAATAACAGATTTGCATACCTGGGAAGAACAGCTGAGAAGGCCTGGAGTGGTGCTTTATTGTAACTGCCTTCAGCATTCCTTTATCAAACCATTTCCACCTGTTGGAAACAAATGGAAGATGGATGAGATTTAAACCATAAAGGCACACTACCTGTCCCTATGAGCAGTCAGTGCACAGGTACTTTTCCTTTTGAAATGCACAAGTAAGCAGCAATCTTTCCACTTGTTTTTTTCTTCCAGGTTACTTTATATGAGTGTCATTCCCAAGGAGAGTTCCGCCTGTTGCAGTCCTACGTGGATGCTGATGTATCCTCTTAAAAAGCCACTTGTTTGCTTTCTCTTTATCAAAAATGAAGAGGCTTTGTAGGAAAAAGCATACAAAGGTTTGGTCTGTGATTTAATACTTTGCTCATGTGGCACATTCCTTACGTTAGGACCAAGTGTTACATCTTTCCCACATCTTAGACTCTCTCCTATTAAAAGCATATTAAAAAAACACATTTATGGCCAGTGCTGTATTAAAATATTTGAAAACTGATTCCCCATCAGTTTAATCTTCCCAACACTAATATTTGTCTAATGTTTCACATCCACTGCTTTACAGCAGTCTGTTTCCCTGTCAGTTGGAGCTGGATTTAAAGCCTAAGAATTAATGTTTCGTGCTCTGAAGTGGGAATAATTTGTGGTGTTCATTTGCAGTATACAAGCCAATAACTTGTGAACTTAAGTCTTGATTCATTATTCTCAGTCTTTGGCTGTTTTGGACAAACAGGTTGAAAAGTGGTGCCAAGAGAGAATTCCTTGTATGTTATGGAGTAGAAGTGAAGGAACTGCCGTCTGTAGAACAGGCAACGTTGCTTGTATTTGCAGATGTAGAAATGAATCATAGAAACACAAAATGGTTTGGGTTGGAAAGGACCTTAAGATTATCCAGTTCCAACCCTTCTGCCACAGACGGGGACACCTCACACTAAACCACATTGCCCAAGGCTCTGTCCAACCTGGCCTTGAACACTGCCAGGGATGGAGCATTTACCACTTCTTTGGGCAACCCATTCCAGTGCCTCACCACCTTTACAGTAAAGAACTTCCTTATACCTAACTGAAATTCCCCTAAGTTACAATATTGTAACCTGATGCCAAACTCCACACTCCTGTGGGGTGAACCCAAGACAGACTTCTCCTCCTTCTGTCCCATAAGAGTCTAAGGATCCTACCCTTTTACAGGTGGGAGACCCACAATTTACCAAGTGCATCTGAACCATAACATCTGCAGTACCTTAACAGCCTTCCAAGCCGCTTAAAGAAATGTATGCTGAAAACTGATATAATTCTTTATGTACTGTCAATAAGCCTGATGAGTCTGATGTACTAATTCTCACACCATCAATTCCCGCTCCAGTTCACAGAACCTCCTTGCTAATTTCTCCAGCGTTGTCAGCCTTTCACCAGGTCTATGAAGAGAAGATAATTGCTGCTTCAATCTCTGCCTCTGGCCTGAGAAGAAGGTTTGATATATTATGTGGCCTGGAAGCAAAATAAGATACATAAAAGAAGAGGGATGGAAAACTTTAAGAGGAATAAAATGCTGTTCCTCCCTTTCTCCCCTTTTAGCATATGAATCTAGGCTTTATACTCAGAGGCTGCATTTTAACCACTGGTAAGCAGCTAACCCTTTCAAATCTCCTTGCAGTATAATGCTTCTTCTGAGAATGCTGCTAAGCTATTACGTGGTGGTTCACCACATAATCCTATGATGAACTACTATGAAGGCCCAGGACAAATGTCACCCTACATGCTAAAATAGGTCCTTCAGGAAACCTGCTACAAATAAACCTCACTAAATAGCAAAAGGGAGTGTGTCCCTCCTCCGGCACCCTTGCGCTGTGAGGAAGCAGGGTGGATAACCCACCGTTGCCCCCCAGCTCCCCTCAGCCCGAGCAGGGCTATCCCTGCCTGTGCCCCATCCCCTTCTGAGTGGACCCTACGGGCAATGCCAGCCATAAGTGCCCTGACTACCTCTCACCCCACATATTGGTCCTGAAGGGTCCGGTGAGGGAAAGGGATTTTCCTAAGAAAACAAGTTTCAACTTGTTTTAAATGAAAATGGCAGCGGGATCCAAGCTTCACCCCAAATGCGGTGGCCGAGGGAAGAGGGGACCCCCGGTCACCTCGCTCTGACTAGCGCCTGTCCGGGTGTGGCGACGGGCTGGGGCCGGGCCGGGCCTGGGGGCGCTTCCCGCAGCGGCCTGGCGGGGGCGCTGCGAACCAGGCGTTGCAGGGCTATCGCGGCGGACAGCGTGCGGCGCCTCCGCCGGCTTCGGGCATCTCGTGGCGGCGGGTGGGAGAGCGGGGCCAGCGTCTCCCGCCCTTCCTCGCCGCTTTCGGGAAACGCGGAGGGACGCTTGTCCCTGCTGAGAGCCCCGCTCTGCCCACGAAGGGTCGCCCTTGGGCCGCCAAGGGGTTCGTGCCCCCGCGGGGGAGCCGCCGCCACAGCCGTCGGGCCAGCTGTGCCAAAGGCGCCGGGGGTCAGCTCCCCGGGCCGTGCCCCCTCTGCGCGGTGCCTGCCCGTGCCCCCGGGGAAAGTGGACGGGCAAGCCCGCAGGAGAGCTCGCGGAGCGGAGGCAGCCACCCCCCCGCCGCTGCCCGGCCGGCCTTGCCGTGCCTGAGCCCCGGCGGGTCTGGCAGGGGCGGCCGGCGGCACAGACGGAGGGCTGCCGGCGGGGAAAGTTGAAAAGGCCCGGGGAGGGATGAGGAGGGGGCTGGCAGAGGGGTGACGGGCGCGGAGGAGGAGCGGGGAGAAGCCGCACACGGAGCACCGGGAGGAGCCGGAGGAAATCTGCTGGCGGCGTGTCAGGCGCCTCCGGGGTAGGGGAGGAAGGAGGACCTGGGAGGGGAGCACCTCACCGGGGTACCGCCGGCAGGAGGGGAAAGCCCTGCCATTAGCGAGAGAGGAGGAGCAGTGACCTGTCGCAGATCAGCTCATCCGCAGCCTCCGGAGGATGCACGGAGCGCTGGTTGCCCGCACCGCCCCGCCGCCGCCACTGCCTCATCCTCCTCCTCCTCCCCGGGGCGGCTGCGGGCAGCGACGGGAGGGGTAGCGCGGATAGGGGAAAGCGGGGAATTTGCTCGCCGGGCGCGGGGCTGCCTGCCCCGGGGGTAACAAGAGGGCACCGCTGCCAGCAGCGCGGAGAAAGTGGGGTTGGAAAGCAGTTTGGAGCCTCACTGTCGGCGAAGCGCGTTTAACCATCATCCCGGGGGTGAAGGGGAACTGGGAAAGTAACTCGGAAAAGAAAAGTGAGTGGGATTCTTATCTTTTTTTTCTTTTTTCTTTTTTTCTTTTTTTTTTTTTTTTTAAACTCTTAATCCGAAAGGACACCTTTCAAAGGAAAGCAAGAGCCGCCGCATGCCCCCGCTGCCGGGAGAGACCCGAGAGAGTCGGGCACCGCACGCTGCAGCCTTGCCCATGCTGGCCGAGCGTGCGGGAGCCCCGTGCACCCCAGCGTGATCGGGTACCAAAGCAGCTCCTCACAGTAAACAGCTTCATCATGCGACAGAGCGCAGGAAGGTGAGACACAAGCAGAAACAGAAACTAACACTGAAAGGAAGAGGGGAAAAAAAAACCCCAGCGACTGCGAATTACTTCCAGAGAAAGTGGGTGGATGTTGTGCAGCAGCGACTTGGGATTTCAGGGGATGCACCCTTACGGTTCGCTTCTCTCTGGTCCGAGGCTCCCTTCTCCGGTCGCAGAAAGCGGCTGTACTTGGCGGTAGGAAAACAGGAGGAGCAATAAACAGGACGGATTTGTTCAGCGGTTCGTGCTGTGCCCTATTGATCTGCTTTAAGGATATTATTTTTTTTTTTCCTGTTGGATGTTGGTATCTTGACCTTGATTTTGAGAGCTTTCAGTTGCATCGCAGGTTTTGTGGGTTTATTTCCTTTGACGAGGCGCGGAAAGGGGGAGGCTGGCTTCGGTGCTGAAAGTTGCAGTCATTATTTTGGAACCAGCATGTGCACCAACATAGTCTATGAGTGGCTGAAGACCCTGCAGCTCCCCCAGTACGCTGAGTCCTTCGTCGACAATGGCTACGACGACCTGGAGGTCTGCAAGCAGATCGGGGACCCGGACCGGGACGCCATCGGCGTGGCCGTGCCCCACCACCGCCGCCGGATCCACGAAGCTGTGCGGCGGCTGAAGGAGGCGGACGAGACGGCGGCGGGGCTGTACTTCACCCTAGAGCCGCAGCCGCCGCCGCGGCCGGCGCCCCCCGGCACCGGGCGCTGCCCCCGGCGGGTGGCGGGGCAGGATGAGGCCCGGCGGGGGGCGGACCCCCGGCACCGCCCCGGCGGGCGGCGGCGGGCGGGCGGCGGCGGGGGGCTCACCGTCTACCCCAGGCTGAAGCTGAAGATCATGATCCGGGACAAGCTCATCCGAGACGGCATCAACCTGAGTAAACCCCCCTACTCCAACAAGGTAAGAGGGTTCCCTCCGCCCCTGTCCTCAGGAGGGGTCGGGCCACCCGGGTGTTCTGGGGCGGTGGTGGCCGCTGGTCTGGGCCTCCCGCTGGCAGCAGGAGGTTGGGTGGCATCCAACTGGAGATGAGGGGCCTGGTCCTGTTCATCTGCTACTGTAGTGGTGGCATTTTCAGAGGAAACATGGTAAGGACTTAGCATCAGCCAGGTGTGAAGAAGAGCGGGACCAATACAGATCAGATCCTCCAATGCTTGTTGGCTTGGTGTGGATTTATGGGGTGGTGCAGCATTGCACTGCCTTTTGGTGTTGCGTCTATTTTACCTTAACCGGTTCTCTTAGTCCGGGCTGAGTGTTCAGGGTGTGAAGGCAGAAATTGACAGGGCAGGCTTAGTGGTTTGGGGTTTTGTTTGTTTGGTTTTCTGTCCCATGAAACTTCTCCATTGTGTTGGAGAGTGATGGCTTCTTTTAAATCTTTTGTTAAAGGTCATATTTTAGTGTCAGTTTCTGTTGGCGAAATGGCTGGTGAAGCAAGTGGTAATCTGGATGGAGGAACAACTCCTTCTGTTTCCTGGATTTATTTACTGGAGCATGGTAGCGACTGGTGAATGTCAGACCTGTTCATCAGCTGCTCCAGGACAGGTCGGTCTATCTCTAGGACACATGGTCTGCTGAAAGACCAGGAAAGTGCAGGTCTTGGAATAGTACATTCCAGGTTGATGAAACCTCTATTTTTACCTAATTCTTACCTTTTGAAAGGTTAAAGTCTAAGACTCATGTGGTTTGGAAGACAGAAATTGTAATGTCTAAAGTTTTCTGTAGGTTTCCTGCTGGAAAAGCTATATGCAGAATAAATAACACAACAGAATTGAATGACTAATAGCATGGATGATTTTGAAAGACAATAAGGTATTATAATGCATGGTTGCTTCTGGGTTCAGAATGAAGTGCTTCAAAGTTGTTGGATGACCCAAGTTGCCTGTATTTTCTGCAATGATGTGAAGTCTGATTTTTCAGAAAGACTGAGAAGTTGCAGTTGACCTTCAACTTTTGAGTACTTTTAACCTTTGAGAAGTTTATGAAGGCAAGGTGCTGGGGAAGTCTGCAGTTCTGGCTTCACAGAAATATGAGGAATTAAAATTGAGAATGAGTTATCTGCTCTGGGGGACCTGAGTGTAAGGATAATGAGTAAAATTCAACTTGGGTAACAACGTGCAGGTGCAGATAATAAGACTGATAAGGCAGCAAGTTTCAGGACTCCAGTCTTTTAAGAGCTTGATGATAGAGGACAAGTAGTTACTTCTCAAGTAGAGCACAGTTGACTGGTTTGAGATATTTATAGAATGGTTTGGGTCAGAAAAGAACTTAAGACCATCTAGTTCCAGCCCACCTGCTGTGGCCAGGAACACCTCACACTAGACCATGTCACCCAAGGCTCTGTCCAACTATGTCAGGAGCAATAGGTAATGGTCTGTGATAAAACACGCAAAGATAGATAAGTACTGTTTGTCTGCTTTGGCTCCTCCCCAGAGAATCTGCTTTGGCTGCTCCCTGGAAAGTCCAGCTTTGGTTCCTACCGTGAAAGTTCTGCTTTAGAACTCCCCGGAAAAGTCTCAGCCCTTGGAGACCTTTCTAGATATAGCTGGCCACTTCTTCCGATGTAGGCTGGCGCCCTGCATCAGAATGAGTGTGCAGTTTTGTCAGTTTAAAAGCCGGAGCCTCATGCGATACGGGGGAGGCAGAACCTCATACCACCCGGGTCAATGTTGCTCTTGAGGGGATGCCTGCTAAGACTGCCACCTCGCACTGCGATGA
>JBCJKH010014079.1:0-28353 GCA_039877255.1 Loriculus beryllinus | reverse complement strand
GTTTGTACTAACCCAGTAAAAAACTTGATTTCATCTGTCACTATTTGAACAAGAGTCCATTTCAGACTCTAATTACAGTTTTGACAAGCCAAGGAATTGCATCAAGTGTAGCCTGTGAATATTAGAATATACAAACAAGTTTGTAAAAATCTTTACTTTCCATTATCTCTGCAGTGACAACAAACAGGAATTAAAAGAAATAAAAAATAAAAAATAAAAAACCCCAACAAAATCAAACCACAAACATGGCATTCAAATAGAGTTTTAATAAAGAGAACAAATGGACTCTCAGAGTCAGGAATTGGTTTTCTTTGCTTTCCTGCAAGAATACAGAATCAGATATGAAAAGCAAACTGTTTAAACAGTTTTTAATTATCATCATCAAAAGTTTTGCAAAAACAGAAGTAGACTTTGCTTCTGAAGAGGGCACAGCTAGCAATTTACAACTGGAGCTAGGTTGTAGCATACCATACCAATGCATACCTCAGTAAATACATGTTGAACATGCATCAAGTATACTCAGAATTTCATTACACCTAATTCTAAGAGTTCAAGAACAGTAAATGGTTAGCAGTGATGCAGAAGAAATATTAGAAGAGCAATCATAAAGGATTCATAGAGATTTAAAGAAAAGGCTAACTACCAGATAAGGGCAAAATAAAGACATTACGGAAGATTATGAAATCATGGAAAATGCTTTCAAAAATGTAAGAACAAAAGGTGAGTGATAAACATAGTAATGCTTAAAGAGTATCACTTTTTAAGAGACGAGGCAGAAAGTGATGGAAGATTTAAATAAATTCTTCATATAGCTTATCAGCTAGAAGAATTATAGGCAGATGGCAGGCTTATATAGGTATACCTTACTTAAGGCAGAGAAAATGAAACTAAAGTAAACAGAGAATCTATCTGAAATCTTATGGGGTGACAGTCTTAGCATGTATCAAATGAAACAGTTACTCAGTGTTAAGGCATATCCACTTCAGAATTCACAGAAAGAGACAAAACCACAGCACTCTTCATACAAGTAATTTAAATCACCTCACTGTGCAAGTAACTTTTATCATATGCAAGACGTTACTTTGAAATCAACTGGGTTGTTCACATGAGCGACAGCAATTTTTAGTGGATTAAAAGAAAAACTAGTGAAGCCGTGCAGGAAAGGCCTGGTGTAACCCTTCTCAAAGAATGCCTCTGAAGAAGCAAAGACTGTATTCAACTGTTTCTTTCTGGCACATTTTAGTGATATCCTTTTGCTTCGGAAAGCAATTTTCTTCAAGCTTAAACAGAAATACATGTTTATAGGAGAGATGTGTTACAAAAGCAATAGAGCATAACTTCAGCAAATTATGGAGCAATGGCAATTCCAGTGAGAGTGAGAAAATCTACTAATGAAAAACAGAAGTCTCAACTCTGAAGAAAAATTATGAACTCTGGTAGCCTGGATTCAAGTTTAAACTCCTATAAGTACTATTCCGCTTTAAAGGTAACCCTCTGTCATATTTTTAGCTACATCTGTAAGGGAGTCCAGTAACTTCAATCTAACAATTTAAAACACAGACACATATTTTCAGCCAAAGCAGAGCCAGAGCCAGCAGTAATTTTAATTCCCTTCACTAAATTTTTTTTTTGGCCATGAGAATATGTGTAAAATGGATGTGGTTGCAGCCACAATGGCCCTGGGATATATAGGGTTTATAAGGTGAACAAGTTGCTAAGGAAGAGTTTGCATTCCTAAAAGATTGTGTTTTCTTCCAGTTGTAGCACTTCCTGTAGCAATAGTATTTTTCTCTCCTTCCTGATCTTACTTTTCCCTAAAAATCTTCGGTTGGAAAGCAACAAGACAGCTCTGAAGTCATTCATGAAAAAGTTCAATCAGTGTGTGAAACTAGAGCAATTCAACTTTGGAGCCCTGAGAAGGAGACAGGAGTTCTGGAAATGCCTCCCTGCTCTGCACCTCTGCAGGAGCCCTGCTCTCTCTTGGCCTGAGCAGGAGTTTCAGCTCCACCTTTTAGCTGAAGCCAGACCAGGAAAGGCACATGGATATTTCTTTCTGCTTGTTGCCTGAAAGCCTAGTCCTCATCTCCTCTGGAGAGAAGACTGTTACATTGGCTGTACCTCTGCACCTATGGAAAGATGCTGAAAGAGGCTGTCTGCAAAGTGCCTGCATGCTAGGAGGTGCTAAACTGTCTTGGGCTTTTTGATTTCACCTTTGTTCAAAGAAACAGGGCTTTGAACTTTCTTATAAACAGAGTTGCCTCAAAGAGAGATGATTCCACCATCAGTCTTTCCACCTGAGGTATAACCCAAACTTCTAGACTTTTAAACACACAACTGCAAAGGAGCAGTCCAAAAACAAAGGGTAAGGCAGTAATTACAACTAACTCTACGCAAGGTCTGACAGCCTGAAGGTCAGTTTTAACTGAAAAATAGACTGTTTTTTAGAGTAAATTTCTCTGTTTCTCACCCACTGCAGCCAATTCATTTTATACAAACAACTAATGAAGCAGAAAGTTAATGTATATACAATAGCTTGAAAATTCACATGACCAAGAGACCATTTGGCTTTTGTCCTAGGTACAAACAACATTTTTGTCCCTATAGAAGGTTACGACTTCCACACAGGTACAGAAAGATATCCTCAGAATTCATTGTTTTGGGGGGAGTGAGGAGAACTAAATATTTGAGTATAATTCACCCAAACTTTATGCAAATTCCATTGTGACTGGGCTGTGAGACTACTAACTCTTCCTCCTCTTCTTCTTTCACTAAAATGCTAGTGAAGCTAGCTTCACCCCACCCCATGTTATACACAGCCCCATTGTTGTCTAGTTGTTTGTTATTTAACACAATAGTTTCTGCTAGAATTCACTTACAATTTGGTTTTAGGTTTTTTTAATTTGCTGAAAACCTAAGAAGATATCATTTCAGATTAAGTCTAAACAGTTTATGCAACTCTAAATGAACTGAAAAAGGAAGATGCTTTATAGAGAACTAACCTCTTATGTACCATGCCCCTTTCTTCATCTTAATCTTCCTGTTCTCCTGCAAGACTTTAATGAAAACACTATTAATATAAAATGAGTATATTGCATAAAGAACAGAAGTAAAAATTTGCTCAATTAGAAAGCTGCTTCTTAACCCACACATTACTGTAACTCTTCACAAACTCTTCACAGCACGATGCTGAAAGGAAAGGTTGAAACTGGGAGATAGGTTGCACATGTTAGTGGGTATTTGTGATCTTTACATTAGTTTAAAAGCTTTCTACCTGCCTAATTATAGCAAATTAGTACCATTTGGGGGACACAGCAGAAAAGCTGTGATATTCTTTCTCACCCAATGGTCACATAGCTGGTGGAGACCAAAGTCTAGAAGGGTGTCTGTGATTGTGACCCATTCTCATTATCTGTTTCCATCCTAAGTAACATCAGCACAGAGTTTTATATTATGTGAATGAATATTTAAAGTGAAATTATAGCTTTCAGTGGCAAATTACAAGTAGATGTGACCAAGAGAGGATTAAGCCCATCATTTTGCTTAAGAGCTCAGATGGTTGGTGTAATTGGATGATAGCTGTAGGGCATCTTTTTGGTCTATAATTAGGTCATTTCTTTCTCATCCCCTCCTGATGTGTATAATTACAAATTAATTTGAAATCCCACTGTGAATAAAGAAAATCTGTTTAATGTAATGGAAGTGCAAAAGCCACAGGATATTATTTTTTAAATGACTTTTAGTGTTTATACCAAAATACTAAGTCTGGCCCAAAGTCACATCTATACAGCCTGCCAGGCTCATATTTGGTTTCTTTCTTAACATTTATATGGAAACAGATAAAAGTTCTCCCTTAAGATAAATGACGTTTCATGACTGCACTCTACTCCAGCATTTGTCAGCAGATGTCAACAAATTGAAATTTTTTCAGGAAAAAACTGAAAGCCAGTCATAAGAGTTTTTATAGACAACAGTATTGTCAGAGGACTAACAGAAAGCTCTAAACAAGGTGATGTAGGCAACTATTTTATTCATCAGTCCTTCCATTATTTGTTTGCTATCTAAAATGTATTTTTCTGTTTTCAACCTGAACCCCTGAAAGTGTTAAGTGTTGCACAGCCCTGCTCCTGTGTGCTGCAGGAGCTCACCCGTTTCATCTCCTGGCTGAGGTATGCTGCTGGCAAGTTCCGCTTCCCTTCCTTTATCACAATGATGTGGTCGGATGCATTAGACCTCCTGCCTGCCTTAATGCTGATACAGGTAAAAACATGCACTCCTGACAAATGGATAACCCCAACCAGATCCACAGAAGCGATGTTTTGACTTGCTGAACTTCCTGTTTTACTCAAGGGACAAATGTGTTTTTATCTCTCCCCAGAAATCTTGAAAGAGGTTGGCAAGAGGGTCCCAGGTGTGATCTGAGCACTAGGGATGTCAATAGTGAGCCGGGGGCCACGTGGGGTGTGCAGTTAGGGGGAACAGCAGAAGAAAAGACCGTCAGTGCAGAGAACAGGGGTAGTGAGATTTGATTGTATCTGTAGATGTGTTGCGAAAATTGTAGAACATCCCATGCCTTTAGCATGATAAGATTAGATTTCTGGCAGAAAAGAAAGAAAAAAAAATAAAAAGAGAGGTGGGGTATGGAGGGGGAAGGAAGGAGCTGCTTAGATATAAGTTCCAAAGATCATTAAGAAGGTTCTTTGTTACATAGTTCCAAAGCTAAGATGTGCTGGGGCATGTATTAAAATAAGGAGGTGTTAAAAAACTACCAAGCTTCTTAGTTTTCAAAATCAGTTCAAAGTCCTACTCTTGGATTATTCACATTGTGACCTCCAGGCCTATTTGGGATGCCATAAAAACTGTATTCAGGAAGGAAGGAAGAAATTATCAAAAAGGAAAGAACTTTTTAATTTAATAATGTCTCAATGGCAATAATATTTTTCTTTTAAATAAAACCTTTCATTTGAAGACCTTAAAATATTTTCTAGATTAAAAAAAAAAAAAAAAAAAAGAACTCAGCAACGCAGGAAAAACCTGGAGCAACCAGCTGGAAAGAAGAGCTAGAGAAAGAGACTTATCACTCACAGGGAGATATAAGACAATAACCTAGTCTTTTCATCCCAGAAAAAAGAAATAGACATGCTAATAGGATATATTCATCATGGTGTTTCTCTAGTGGTAATGTCACTGTGTAATTTTTTAAACTGAAGTACTTTAAAATTTCCTTATGAAACTGAATAGGAGGAGCATTTATTTTTAAATTTTAATTTGATTTTTTTTAATTAAAAAAAACCTTTTTTTACTAAATCTAATTTTCTAGGAAATTTTCTACTTTCTCTGTGTAGCCTGTAGACCAGAAGGTGCAAATGAGGTTATATGGAAAACAAATAATATGTAGAGGTCAGAATTATTTGCTTCAAATATATTTTTTCTGGCTGCTATAATTAAAACATTATATTAATTAAAAATAGATTTTATGTCTTCCATACAAGTAATACCCCTGAATGATTAGCCTTCTATAGGAAAAATCTACCATACAGATCTATTACTTATAGGTATTCACTTACCCTGTTATGACATTTAGAAGTGAATTATTTTGATTAGCTGGAGGCTATCAGTGATAATTCTTATACAAAAATAAATGCAAAGGCCAAAATAGACTAATTATTGGGTTGTTTAAACTCAATTTCTTAAGAATTGCTAATCTCTCTAAACCACAATTGAAAAATTGGTTGTTTCAAATTAGCTTCTAGATAATAGAGTTTAAATTATGTGAGTAGTGAGTAACTCATTTTGCTCTAAGCCTTTACAACTCTTTTTTTGTTATGCAAATAATTCATGACATTTTATTTATGCCAAATCAGTGGGAAATTTAAAACCAGAATATGATATTTTTCTTCTTTTCTTTTTATTCTCTATGCCTTAATGCTAACAACAACAAATACTCCATTGATATATGCATTTATAAGATAGAAAACCACTCATCCTTACTGTAAAGTTGCCCTCTAATTATTCATCTGTTCAGGAATATATTAAATGCACTTAGAGCAAATAAATCCTGCTCACAGTTTGCCCACACTCCACCCTTCAGAATGCTACCAGAGTGGTGCAACATTCACCTCAGACCTCAAAACCACTTGAATAAAACGTTGGTATGATGTGCTCTTGACCCTCAGGCCATGCTTACAACAGTTCATGAATGGAACTTGAGGTTTTGTATACATCTGGGAAATATGGTCACTCAGCCCTTCAAGTTTCCAAGGTGGTATTCTTCCCACTTCCTTTCACCTTTGCTTGATTCAGATGCCTGGGGAAAAATGATGATGATGGCAATTTAGAAATATAGTTCCTAAAAATGTTCCTATGTGGTAAGGAGTAAGAGGATATTGCAAAAAAAAAAAAGATCTGAATCAAGGATGGTGATTCCACTTGCAGCAAATGTGAAACATGTTAGACTCCTTTGTGTTCCACAATTGACTTAAAAAAAACCTTATGAACGTATTTCCTAAAATACAAGATTGTCGTAGGTATCTGTTTTCTTTTCAACACCTGATATACGTGAGAGAAGGAGGTTTAAAACTGTGGGACGCCCAGCTACAAGTCCTTGATTTGCTTGGTATTAATACATTAATATCTGCTTGATATTAATTCAGTGTATATCTGAACCAGGATATTTTTCATTCATGACACTGCCCTAACCACCCACCATAAATCCTGGGCATTGATCCTTGCTTCAGTGGAATCTCCTTCTCAGAACTATTTTATTTTTGACACACTGTTTTCCCAGCCACTCTCTCTGTGCTGTTCGAAGGCAGATTTTTTACAGTGCATTCTAAGGCACATTTTCTAAACAGAGTTTCAAGAAACTATTCAAAGAATTAAACCAGATTTTAAGAGAGTAAAAGTGATTTTCCAACTTACAAGTCATGATAGTCACCTCCGTGATGATATCCTGGAGCCTCAGTAAAAGTTTGATTCCTTAGTTAGGAGTGGAACAGAATTTACTGATCTAGCACTAAAGATGCTAAAGGTCCTAATACTGTCCTAGGGGATTTGTGTTTAAACACACATTGCCATAGCTGGCTGAATTCTGCATCCCAATGCTGATCTAACCTTCTGTCACTGGGTACAGCTTTTCCTCCTGTTTGAATTCTGATGCATTTTTTCTTCTCTGCTTTTCCTTCAAGTGTCTGAAATTAAATATTTTTTATTGGTTTGTGTCGTAATTTCCTGTTGAAGTATTTTTGGTTCAGTTTTACATTTCATTAAGAGAATGTTATTCTTTTTCATTAACAACATTCTTTTTTGCCATGGGCCCCTTAACCTATTCTTCTATACCAGCAACACAAAGGAGGAGACCCTCTCCTTGTGTAATCTTCTTATGGGTGGTAAAAAGGTAAATTGTATGTGAACCCTCACTACTCCTTACAGAAAGAAGAGTCCTGCACCTTGTAAGTATGTATAAGTCCAGCCTACACCAAGAACCAGTATATATTTAGTAAGGCTAATTTCATATAAAATTAATCTAATTTCAGATAAAGCTATTATTCTTGATTATTTCCTCTAAGATTAATGCTCAATCTTTCCTCTGAGGTAAAATTTTAGGTATGTTGTGCTCTGACGCATTACCCTATAATTATTTTTAAAATTATGACTCAAAACTGATGCTCAGACCACCTCTGCGATTTCCTGCAGGCTTAGATCTGTAAGTGTAGCTTTTCATAAGCACAAAATTGGCATGCTGGTGTTTGCAAACAAGAAAATTTCTGTCTTCTATATAAAATATACTATAAAGAAGTGAGAGTTATATGCTATGTCTTTAATTGTGAAAAGCATTAGTACCTAGGCAGTACCTCGACATTCTTGACTTTCAACTGTTCCAGTAGTGTTCTGACTTCAAGCAAAAGTGACTTTAGTTTCCAGATCTTGTGGCTGCATATGAATGTACTTCAGCTGTAATCTTGGGATTAGGTGAGGTTTGGGATGCAGCTAAAACTTAACTAAAAGTTTTCATAAGCATGTTCTTCAGCTCCAAAGAGAAGAGAAAGAGCCTACTAGAAAAAGCAGCCTGGATTGGGTATACTATTGTTTAATGAAGTCCATCTTGTAGATTTAAACTCAAAAGTGACCATCCTGTCTGACCTCAAGTATAATAAAAGCCATAGGTTTTCATCCAAGAATTTTATCCTTTTACTCAGTAACTCACAGTTGAGCTGATTTGATCTTTTACAAAAACATGCAGTCTCTGTTGAAAGCAATGAGAAGTTATCCCTCCTCACCAGCAGCCTTACAGGCAATATTGCATACAAGCAGTTGACACTTCTCAGGTTACTCAGTCACTGACAGGAAAATCCATTTAAGAAACAAGTCTATCCTGAACAAACAGGCCTTTAATCTCTTGCATTATGGTCATCGAAGGCTATTTTATTTTGGGATCCTAAGGAAAAAAAGGCTTCTATAATTGTACCGTATGAATGTGTTTAATGACTTCTTAACCCATTAGCCAGCCATGGGATAACAATCTCAAATAAATATGTTTTCCAGAAATAGGTAGCTAGAAAAAAAGTCTGCTAGCATCCTAGTAGACTTAAACACTAGACACTGGAAAATCTGCATAGGAAAAAAACACTATAAATATTCCTACAAAAATAAAGCTCCAGGTAAAGACTGCAATTTCATAGGCACCACAGAAATTCTAACCCACAAAATCTGTCAGTGGGAGCATTTGACCCATTCCTCTGAAGGATCTAGGAATATAGATCACCATCAGAGGATGCTGAGGACCCCAGCTCACCTTGGCTGAATCCTTTTGTCACTGAGCTTTTTGTCAAGTTAGCTTTACTTTGCTCCCAGTTCTGTGAATCTGCCTTTCTTTTGCTTTTTTATTTCCTCCCCAATTCAGTAAATAGAAACATCCTGCTGAACAAAATATTATTTTCTGCAATTTTTTTTCAGTGCAGAAAAATGAAAATCTGTAAGCTTGATTTAATTTCAATGGGTTTTGACTTCATGGCTCAGCTGCTGGCCCACCACCAATCATTAGTTGCATAGCTGTATCTCATTGAAAGTACATTCTCATTTCCCTTGTGAAGTTGGACACTGAACAAATATCAGAGAGGAACAATCCCTCTGAAGGTGCTGTAAATAGTAAGAAAAATTAATCATGCATGGAACTGGAGGTGTAGAGAAGTAAATGTATGAAAAGCCACTTATGGATGAACAGGAGCAAGGAGAGGGTCTTCTAAGACCAACCACTTAATCTTTCTGTAGCTGGCACACTTGGCAGTAATACCATTGGGTTTATCCTGTAAGAGTTTACTTCAACTAAACCAACCACCACATAGCTCCAAATAGTAGAGTTCATTCTGCCATGCAAGGCCAATGTATGGAAATCAAACAGTAAGTGAAATTGTGCTGTTTATGGAGGAGAACAGTATACTGAATTATTGAGATTTTTAGCAATACAGTAACTATCAAAAGGACTCTGAGTAAATAATAATTCAAGAAAGACTCTTCCCCATTTATTCATGCCTACTGAGAAGAACTAAACCTACTGAGATGGAGTTGCCATTGCTTCCCCACCCCACTCCATGACAAACCAAGACCCATATATATAAAGGAAATTTAAAATAGTGCTCTTTTCATGTGAGGTGATCTATTCTATAGGCCTATATCTAAGGTCTGAGATTTTAATGGGTAATCAGCCAGCTAGAGACATTCCCTCGAGGTGCCTGCATATTTTGATTACAGAAAAACTCAATACTACTGCTCAGGCTGAGCTCTCTGAGCCTAGTACCTTATCACATTAGACATATATTTTGTATTAATTTATACCTTGGGGAATTATGGCACATTAGTTTCCAACTTGAAGAAATCACATGTCTCTTTAAATTGACATCAGGTGAGGCTCCTACAGACACATAATAAAAGCTTCCTCACATATACGTATAAGAAAAGGTCCCTCTCAGGGACCAAATGGTGACGAAAATGGCCACTTAGAAGCCTTCCACAACTGCAGTATTGCCAGCTCTTGGCATTCAGGTCTCACAATTTAAACTTAAAAAAAAGATTGTGAAAACAGGCTTCATTCTCGTTTGTCTTTTGTTCTTTGGGTTTTTTTTATTTCATTCCAACCTTTCCTCTCTCATTGTGAGGACTAAAGGAATTGAGAAACTCAATTCCCTTAAAAGTGAACTTAGTGATTTTCACTCAACCACATTACTCCAGTACATGATGTTTTAAGAAAACCATCAAACATTGCAAGCATCACTAATAAAATCACAGCAGCTGGAAGCATGGCTAAATGAATCATTCTCCTTAGGACCTTTGAATAGACCAAACTTGCTGGAATGAGCAACTATTCTCTTCAAATAGAAGAGATGGAGCCAGAAGGAATGACTACAGCACATAAGCTATGACCTGTCCTGACTAAACTCCTTTTGATATCCGGCTTTGTTGGGATTTGTTTACTCTTCCGTGATTATAGTCAGAGTATGTGTGATCTTTTGCAAGCAGTCTTGCATTAGTATTACAAATCTGCACAAACAGACAGATAGCCAAACACAAACCAGCTGCAAAACAAGTAAGTATTGCAATATTATGCTCAAGATGACAGTAAGTCTAATTGAGAAGAACCCATCCTCAGTGCCTGGATTATGTGTCTGTTTGCTCATCTTATCCACTAAGCAAGCAAAAAAAGCATCATGTCTCCATCCGTGAATAGTCACAAGTGTGTAGCCCAATGTTATCTCTCACTACTCTCCTCCTTTCAAAATTTCATGGCTAGAGATAGAGTCCATCTGTTTGCTCTTGGGTACCATTGTGGAATGCCATCTTCTAGTCCAAATTGTGCGACAGAGTTAAAATGATCTCTTTTAACACAGCTCAGCCACACCTCAAAGTGTTCTCTTCATGACCTAAGAAAGGTACACATACTGCAGAAAAAAAAACTACATACAGTTTGAGATCCCACGCACCCTATGGCCACAATCCAAACCACAGATTAGAGCAAGGCTTCTGCAAAATCCAAACACTATGTCCAATACTGAATTTATCACAGCTACATATTTGCTGTACTTAAACATGTAGACTCTTACCATAAAAATTTTCTAGATGCCTTGAATCTCTGTGTTTCTGTGTGCAAACAACCTCTTAAGTCCTCTCTTATTCATTATTTTGATAGCAAGAGCTTTTATTACTGAAAACCAAGGATACTAAGTTCTATATATCGTCTTTCAAGAGGTTCTCCTAACTTTAAAGATATACAAGAAGAGAAAAGCACACCCAAAGCCCTCCCACCAAAGATTTTCCACCTTCCATAAAAGTATTCGAGATCTTCTAGAGAAGGAGGAAAACACCTGAGCCTGTGGTTAGAATACTCAGCTTGCAAAAGGCACTGAAAGTCCTGGCTACTTTCTCAAAGTTTCTTGTGGGTTAAACTGCCATGGGATAAAATACAGAAGCAGGCTGTGATGCAGGGACTTCACAGCACCGTTCCTCCTTCAAAGTGAACTCTATAACTGCCTAGAAAATCAGTAGCGCTCCCTTTCCCAGTGACTCAACAGATACCGACTCACCACTAGAGCCTGTTACTACTATCTGTATCACCTGTTACTTTGGGAGAACAAGGTCTTCATTTATTTACCTTCAGTGAGCTGAGATATGCAGAGGGACAGAGCATCCTGGAGCATAACTATAGAACTAATGGCCCAATTGATCTTTCCACCTCCTCTATTCTATTATTTAAAAGAGAAAGCATGATCTCTGTTGCACTTTCAAAAGAAAATTTACAGATGCTGACATGCAGGAGAAGCTTCCTTGCTGTGAATTACTTGTGTGAGAGAAGGCACTATTTCATAGTTCTTAGCAAAATCCTTAAAATTCAGGGAAAGGGAGTTATGTAAAACACCTCACTCATTAGTATTTCTTTGCTATTAAATTAAGTGTTCTCACTCACTCACAGCTCTGTTTTAGGCATAGACTTCTGCCGAAGTATTGCACATGCTCAGCACTATAACCAGAACTTCTTTGGAAAAGATTAGATGCATATGCCAGACTGAAACAGTCAGGGTTTTGGTGACCACATCCCTGGCCAGAAGCTATAAACTAGTCTTCCAAAAGTGAAATGGTTGTCTCTCTTTCTTGGAACTCTCTTGAAAAGCTTTAAGAGTGACTTTCAAAAACCTATGCTCAGTCCTTAGATTTCAGACCCTTTCTCAATTTAAGTCTACAAATATGCTTACACAACAACCTGAAAATACAGGCCTTATGTTTGTGGATATTCTTGTCACATCTACTTGACCCTGATAAATTTACATTTATGGTATGCATCTTAATTTTTAATTTGGTTAAAGGGAAAATTAATTTTGTATAAAACAGGTATGTAGTGAAATACTCTATAGTGATTTCTACTTGCATTTGCTAAACATAATGGGTTGGATCCTGATACTGAATTAAAAGTATCATGGAAGACTTTGGATCTAAATATTAAGAAAAACTCTTACTTCATAGGTCTAGTGGATATTTAATTTAATAATTTGGGAAAAAATGTAACTATTTCAAATGAAAGTTTCATTTAATTGACAAACATTTCATGGCTATTTTGTGTCACCACCTCTAGAAAAATCATCCAAACTAATGAAAACACATGCGAAGGTTTGAAATTCTAGACCACTGAATACTGGAAAAAATTAAGCACACTGGGTCCTGAAGGCAGTTTTTCCCACAGGAAAAGCGAAAAACTATATAGAGGTGAAAACAAGTTATGACAGGCTGTGCATGGACATTGCTAATAGTCTGTGCCTTTGAATGTACATTTTCTGAAATTAATTCAGCCTTCATTTTCCAACTTTCTGGGGTATATTCAGGTGGTATATTTTTTCTCTACATTGCTAAAACTCTTACAGAATTATCTAATATCTGACCTTAAAAAGACAACAAACATTTTCTGGGCAGCTGCTAATAGCTGTCTGCATTGAAACCTTATTCAAAAGCTGCCAGTGTCTCTGCAAGCACATCTGGCAAGGAGCTCACCCTTGTAGCAAACAGACTATTGCTGGTTTGAGAAATCAGGTACACTCAGGTTTATCTATTTCCTTTACTCCCAAGTAGGCACAGGCACTGGCATGCTTTCAAGCACTTGTTATGTGTAGTCATGGGGCCCTGTAGACCCCAGTGCGGTTACTGCTAGTGGGTGGTAAATGTGGGTGTGTTGTTCAAGCTGCAGCTAAGTCACTCAAGAAGTTACTGCCTCTTCTGCTACTCTTCCCCAGCATGTTGAAGGAAACCAAACCTCCATGTGCAGTCATTTCCTAACCCGCCAAAATGATCATTCTTGCTTAGCCTAACCACATTTTAAAATGATGGTGCTATTTACAGAACCAGTTTAGAGAACAAATGTGCTGGCAGAGCAAGAGGGACAGTATAACCAGGTATGAGGATGGTAGAGCTCCAGAGACGTGAAGACTTCAATGTCTGAAAGCAGCTGAGCTGTGATTGGAACAGTATGTTGGACTGCAGCTGGAGAGGTCTGCAACTACAAAGATAAGTAGCAGCACATCCTTATGGAAATATTTAAAACCACTCAATTTCAAAATAATCCTAATGACCTGAGATTTCTCCTGGGGACTTCTGTACAATTTAACTGTGGTTATAGGGGACTGGCACTGACTAAGGATCGCTTGTGTGTGGTAATACCTGTTTGTTTGTGGTGAGTGGTAGTGGTGATTCAGTCTAATGTCTAGCATATGCCAAATAGCATTAATCCCACAAAATTGGAACGAAATCAACATTTGGAGAATAGATTTAAAATAGACAGGGTATCAGTTTTCTGGAGGGAGTGTGGTAAGCAGAGAAGTAAATCTGAAGAACAGAGGATGAAAGAAGGTAATCTCGTGAAGCCATTTATTTCACAGTATAGTCTCAGCTGACAGGGATAAGTGAAAGACGGGAGAAAACACTGCAGATTGGGAAAGAAAAGGAAGCAGGTGACAGAGAGCCTGTGGAAAGCCTGCTGACCAGAAATGCTACTGTCTCCAGTTCCCACCTACAACTGCTCAGCTGCCCCACAGACTGCTGCCTGAAACAACTGTCTGATCACATTGTCATTACCACACTAACCCACCTCATTCAAAATGAATAAAATCAGACTAAATGGATCTTTGCTGACTGGACTCATGACTGAAACTATTTCAGAACTGTTCGCAAAAATAGTTCACCTTCTAATTTATCCCAGGGACACTAGGATAACGAGGGCAGTAAAGTTATTATTTGGTATGAATGTAACCAGACCATGATGTGTGTCTAATCACAACTATTGTCATTCAGCAGATATCCAGCTATGCCTGTTTAGTGAGGTGTGGCTGCTCAATGCTGCCCAGAAGCACAGCCAGATGACTACACCATATTGGCCAAGGACATGACTTTTCATGGCATTGCCCAAAGCAGAAACATATGAGCTTGAGCTATAAGTCTTCTCACTAACTTATGCTTCTTTAGAGGAGTTAATATGTAGAGAGAAAAGAGTGCATTAGAAATCTTGACAGATTGTCCAGAAGAATGAGAAACAGGAAGGATCACATTTCATATGCCATACTTCCTACACACCTACTTGAGCATACACTACCACTTTCAGAAATGGGATCTCAGGACAAATGGACTTTGCACACACGAACAGGCTTGCAGGCTTTGAAGTTCTTGAGGGTCTGTATGTACTCATGTGAGACGATCAGCTGTGGTAATATGGGCAATATCTACAAGCTCCTTGTAATTCTGTGATTGTAAGTCAGTCCATGATGAGTTTCCACACTGTTTTCCCAAATTAACTAAACAAAGACTTTGCTTTTATAATTGCTTTTGAGAATACTTTAACAATGGATACTAACAGTGGATTGGGCAGGTGGAAAAGATCCAAAACCTGGACATCTAGATGAAGTACCAGAAACAAGTAAAACTGTGTACATATTCCAGAAAGATGGTTGTTAGACAAGCAGAGGCAATGTGAAGTCACCCAAACTGTGTATGATATATGATACAATCCATTAAGCTAAATTGCTAACACCTTTTTAGAGGTTGAGGGTGACATTCTTCCTAGCACTAGTGTTGCTTCAACCTGCCTTACCTCTGAACTTTGTGACTGTGGCTGTTCTTCTTAGAGATGGGCCATGAAGTCAGCTATCGACATAAGCAGCTGATATGGGTATGGCACAGCAATGTATTAGCGATCTTCTTTCTACAACAACTATTTAATGGATTTAAGGAGGAATTTCTGCCTTTGCAGATCATAAAACTGTAGATTTTGAACCATAGTCTTCTATCAACCTCTCATATAGCTTCAACATTTTGGATTACATCTACCTAATTTCATATATCTAAATAAATTTCAGCTCTCCAAAGGAACAAGATTTTATATAAACAAGCAAACACTCAGTTTGTGACCAAATGTGTTCTTTTTACTGACATTATAAAGGAGTGAAACTGCAAGTAGCAAGAACTACTGCAAACAGAATACAATGAAGTCAACAGAAATCACTGCTCAGAGGTGCTATGACTGAATAAATATAAATTCATAATAAATATGTAAATATAAAATAAATACATCAGAGGGTAAAGCCTCAGGAAAGTACCAGGTGTCTCCAAGTGCTGACAGACAGAAGCTACATGGCTATGCTGTGGTGTGACCTTGGCAAATAGGACCCATCCTTCAGCCTAGCATGTCAGCATTAATGTGCTACAGCAAATAGTCTGTACTGTATACAAACTAGACTGACCAAAGTAGAAGTGTGCTTTCTGCAGTGTCTGATGCAGTGGACAAGACTCATCAGCACAGGGTGAGGTGAATATCCAGCTACACTTGCCAGAATCATAGCAGCAAAATCCAGGTATTCATCATTCTTACCAAAGCCTTTTGTTATGAGTATGTGGGGGCAAAAAAGAGGTCACCTACTCCTCTTAGTTTTCACCTCCTTTACGTTTTACACACAAAGGTCATATACTGTCTCTGTTTTAATTTTAGTGCTGTTAGTAGGAGTGTCCTCTCTCCACTGACTGGCATCAGCAGCACAGGTCTCCTCAGTAACAGGTATTATTGGAAAAAACGTAGAAAAATGCAGCCTGTACAATAAAGAATGTAAAACTAGGTACTTAGATTCACTGAGTCTAACTATATGGACATTGAAGGGGTAATAAATCTTTAGCTAATAAATGTTAATAACCTCCAAACGTGACTTAATATCTTCAATTTAATTACTTTGGGCTGTATCCACTGACAGAGTTAGAGTTTTGGGTGACTGGTCTCCAGCACAGAATCTGATTTAGGTGACAATGTTCCCAGAGGGAGGGTTAGCACTTCAGAATGGGACCCAAAGAAGCCAGCTCAGCAGGAAGCAGCCTGGAGCTGCTGTACTCCAAGAGGAGCTGAGGAATGGGTTTCTTTCCTCATGAGATGCACAGCCTGCAATCCCCTTCTAAACTTAATATTTTTAATTTGAAGGAACAGCATGGAATTACTCTTTGTCAGAATTGTAAAGGCAGCAGAAAAAGCTATCTATCTTGAAGTCTAGTGATTGCCATCTTCATGTAAGAGGTGAGGGTTGATGTCTTTAGAGTAATTGGTTAGAACACACACAAGAATGCCTGAACCTCAAGAGAGTTGAAGAGGATGGAAAAGTTTTTATTGAAAAAAGCAATTTTGGGGTTTGTTTTGGGGGAGCTTGGGGGGTTTTTGGTTGTATAGTTTTTTTTTGGGGGGGGTTGGTTGGTTTTCTATAGTAGTATACGTCTGTTAGTTATAACATTATATTTCTGACTTAAATAATTGGTTCTGATGGAGGCAAACTAGTGAGAAAGTGCAATTCAGGCAGTCAGAAGTGAATGATATGGCTCTGCAACATATTACATGGCTCTCATCACTTTATGTGATATATGTGTGAATAATTAAAAACTTGAGGCTGCTGTGTTTAGGTTAGAAACGGGGGATTTGATTCCTGATACATAATATCTAAAAGCAGATACTTATGAGACACACCAAAAATTACTAGTGCACAATCTATGTAAAGGAAAATAATGAAGAGCACAAGCTGTAGCTCTCAAGCAGGCTCAAGTTAGCTCCTTTATTTCCACTCTCCACAAGTGTAGTTGACAATACAGTTAACTCAGTCAAGAACCTTCTATTTTTTTCCTCCTTTTTTTCTTTTTTTTGACAGGGGCTTTCACTCTCCCCACTGAAGGAAACGAAACTCAGAGGACTTTATGGGCATTTCTATTGACTCTGTAAATAATCTTGACTCTGCGGATTATCCTCAAGCAGCTGTGAAGAATACAAAAGCTTCCCCCAGAACACAGGAAAAAGAATACAGATGCAGCCTGGGGCAGATATTTTTTTTTTTTTCCTCTCAGTTCTCAAGTGATTTTTAAGAGCCAGCTGGTCTGGAAAACGATGAATTTGTTTGTAGGAGAGGTAAACACTGCCAAAATCAACAAGTTCCTTCCTTAGGGGCCGGTAGAGCAAATTGGTCTGCAGATTAAGACAGTTCAGTCAAGTCATGTTGGGGCTGACATGATCCCTTCAGGCTCCCTAGCTTTTACCCCAGAAAATATGAAGAAAAGTGATACATATCTTACAGAGGAATTATATACTGTAGGGTCAGAAAAATTAAATAAATTAAAAGTGATTTGCTCTGTAAATATCCTAGCACAGGACTTCTTAACTGAGATGGCTGAAAGGTTTACTAGTAGTTGCTTTTGTACTGGGTCAAATAGGCTCTGTCTTGACTCGCCAGACTGGTATCGGTGAAGGATTTAATGGTGATTAGAACTGTGTAAAATGATCTCATATGTTCTCACCTGCCAAAGAAATTTCAGTGGGTGAAGCCTAACTCTATTCACAAGTCATTTTTCCAAACTAAGCCAGGAAATGTGTTAAACAAGCAGAGCCACAGTGTCTCACAGAGGTGCTTACAAAGGCATCTTCATGAATGTGCAAGATGTGTGCGAGACAAAGATGGGAAAAAACACGACATTTTACAGTCTGCTTTGCACTTCCCCAGCACTTTTTGTTTCAAAAGCATTAAGAAAAACTGGTTTTTAACCCTGGTAAGACATAAAAATGTGCATCACTTTAGTTTCATAGATCAAAAACCAGAGAGAAATAGAAACTCGATTTCCCTCAACAGAAAGAAATAGAAATGCCAATTCTGGTGCCATAAATCACAAGAAAATTTTATCAGAAACAGTGTAATGTGAAGGTAAGGCAAAGTTTTCAAATTGTTATACTACACGGAGGTGCCTAAAATTTTAGCAAGCAGTTCTGAATACTTTGGCTGACTGTAGCTAACATGGCCAGGTCACACACAGTTCAGTCGGACTTTATTGGCATGACAACATCTTCACACACAGCTACAGGAAATCAGCAATACAGCTGGGAGTGAACCCCGGTCTCCTGACTAGCAATTCTGTGTATTAATGACAATATTCTGCTTCCTAGTCCCTTACATCCTCACAGCATTTTTCAACCGTTAACTAATGCATCAGTGGGATTTACTTGAGATAGAGATGCAACAAGCAAGCTCAAAATGGAAAGCATGTAGGGCCACCATTTCACTGGAGAAAGTTTAACTCACTCTAATTAAATCCCACAGAGCTTCTCTATTCAAAAACCACCACATTTTAAAAGCAACAAGGGTTAACATCTCATTAACGGGGAGCTAGGTTGCTATAAGTCTGCTATAAAAGATTTTTGATACTCCTTCTGGAAATCAGTGTAGGGTGGTATTATATTCAAAATTCTTTGTCAGAAAGGCTAAGGAACTGCTAATCACTGCAGTAATACTCTCATTTTCACCTAAATTAACATAGCTCTTCAGACTTTTCCATCTTATAAACATCCATGCCTGAGACTGTACATGCTGTGTGATATAACCAGAGGGAGCACAAATGTACATCAGGTCACATGACAGACATCTCTGTCTTGGGGCAGAGTTGTTGCATCAGGAGAGAAATATCAAGTCTGCTCACAGTGGATGTAGTGATAAACTACACAAAAGCCCCTCACTGTTCAGTGTCCTGTGCACCCAGTTCTCTGTCCTGCTTCAGGACTGCAGACACAGATGCTGAGCACTGGTGGGTATAAATGACACAGAAATTCGCTAGTTGCATAAGACATAGATACCACAGTGCCAGCATAACCTGAGCCTTGTCCGCAAGGGATGCCAGGTGTGGATCTGGCATGCAGCAGCAAACTCATCTTTGTATTGATCCTACCATCATAGGACCTGTCCTATGTTTTCCATTTTTCATTGCCACAAAGTTTTCATGCACTCTGTATGTGTGGAGGTAGTAAAACTTTGCGTACTCTTGGAACGATTATTAATTTATATTAATAAAGTGCTATTTAGGTAAGTAATAAGTGAATAAGAAATGTTAATCAGTTAAAGGGAGACCCAAGGAAATATACACCTCATATATAACTCATAGCCAAGAAAGAGGAAGAATTTATGCCAGCTAGAAGAAAATAGCAAACAGTGTATGAGTTGTTAAGCAATTCAAAAATACGCTCCACAACTTTACCCATTGAAGCATAAATTTAGAATGTCTGTCATGGTTAGATGACAGAAGGGCTCATTTCTAACAACGCCATAGGTTAATAAGTTTAGCTAGCTTCTCATACAACTGAAAAACAGCAACAGACCTCATTATTGCCACAGGGTGGTAACAGAATTCAGTGAATTCCAGAAAAAAAAAATACTTAAAATGTCAAAACATAAGCTTAACTGAATAAAAAGCTGAAGTGTAAGCCCAACCCTGAGAATGGAAAAGTACTGGATAAAACATTGGAAAATATACTGCAGGGAACAATCCCACTTTGGCAGTGGGATAGACTAAATGACCTAATGCAACTTTTCCATCCCTAATTTATACGATTCTATGATTCAACAAAAACAAACTGTGAAATTAAAAACTGAAGCAAGTTTATAACCTAGCTACCATATTTTATAAATGAATATATACACATTTCTGTAGGTATTTAAAATAGTGACTCTCTTGGCACTGGTACTACAGGATATATATACATAATGTCAGATTTCATCTTAAAACATTCATCTGGCTGCCAGGCTGACAAGATGCCAGCAGCCTAAAAGATAGACCTAAGAATAACCCTGAAGACAGAAAAAGAAATAATCACTAAAACTGAAAAAGTCCATGTTGACCGCTATGGGCTAAAACTCTGGTTTCACTGTGAAAATGAAGGCAAAGACCAAAAAAACACTCCAGGAACAGCAAGAAATCTGGGCTGTCAATGTGAGTGGCTCTGTTGCCAAATGGATGCTCCTAGGCACTTACTGTTCTTTAAAATGTGCTTCTCTTCTGCAGGAAACAGTAGCAGTGTTAAATGGTTTAGGAAAGTCACTGTAGTGTGTTGTTTATAAACACACAGCTCAGACATTTACAAATAAAGTTCAACACTTGAAATGAAAGTTCCTGAGTAGGCTGATCAGAAGATATAACACTTAATTCTTCTCCTTACTGAGTAGATGCACATCACCAAAAATTAATAAAGTATGGAATATATCCAAGGCCCTTCTCTCTATTTTTTTTTTTTTTTAATGCATTTCTTTTAGAGGAAAACACTGCTCTCAAAATACTGCAAAGTGAGATTTATATGTTTAGGCTCTCTTAGGTTAGTATAAAAGTATTCCAAATGAGAATATGTGCTAACAAAGATTGTCCTGTTTTCTGAGAAGGGCAGTACCGACTTTCAAATATGCTTCCGCATGCAGATAATCCTATGAATGACCACAGAGGTTCCTGCAGTTGTAAATAATTTGAGACCACCTGGATGTGTCTAATACATGCAGCCTGGGGAAATAAGTCATTCAAAAAGAAAAATGAAGTCTTCTCTTTTGAGTCCTTCAGTACAGACCTGTAGCTCTAAGGTTAATCAATTAGCTCCTAGAAGAACTAATTCTGGTCTCTTCTGTTCTGTTCTGTTCTATTCTGGAGTACCAGCTTCAGTGCCTTTCCAAACAGTGGAAGAGGCCTGTCATCCTGCTTTAAATGAGGAACAAACTTCACAACTGAGGAGGACAAAAACATGGTTTAAACAAATAGTTTATTAAAGAAAAGATTCATCCTTCTTTTTAAGGAGTATTTGTTCAATCTGAGAAAAATGACTACTGTGAATTACCTTTTCCATAACAGTGAGCTTCCAACTATTAAAGATATTTTTTCCTCAATGAAAAAAAAAAAAAAAAGAAAAAGAAAACAAAAATGGAAACAAAAACACCCACCACTAGAAGTATTGAGAAAAGCAAATGATGGAAAGACCATTTTCAAGGAGAGAATTACCACTGGAGCTGATGAAAACAAATTTACCTGGGAAAGTAGCTCTCTTGGTAGAATAGAAACACTAAGTCCATAAAACTGCAAGCTACTTCAAGCTGCTTTTAAACCCTATAAAAACTGTCTTATTCACTACCCTCCCGCTTCTCACATCTGCTTTAGACTTTATTCTACAGCAGATGCTACATAGCAGTCAAACCCTTACGGAATCTCACATCTCATGACTTAAGAACATTTTCAAAAGCCTCTGAGGGATATAGGAGCCAATATTACTGATTTTCAGTGAGTTTTGGGCTCCTGGGACAAGATTCATGAGTTGGTTTAGAGAATTTCTATTCTGAGAGTCAGAGTTCTCATTGCTCCGTCCCAGCTGGTGATGGCCCTGGAGGCCACAGTTCTCAGTAGCACAGGAAGCATTACTGGCTGCACAAAACCAGCAGAAGCCTCAAGAAGGAATTTGGTGCTGCAGATGGAAATGCCATGGCTTGTCCTCTCAGTTACAGTTAGTTTGGTTTGTCTATCTGCAGCCTGATGCATTTGTTCAGCTGCTGTAATAACATTCCGATTCAGTTGCAAATATGTCAATACTGTAAGTTATACCTAGCTTTACAATTTCAGACTTAGTGACCATAAATCTAAAATAGCTGCTTGACTTGTACAATTCCTTTATACAGTTCATGGGACAATGCCTAAAACAAACACCTCCCCAGTTAATCAGCAGCCATGTAGAAGAGAAATGCTCTATAAAGCTGAGCCAGAGAACACTTTGTGTGTTTAGCTCTAACTCACAAGGTGAGTTAGGCAAAGCTCCTGGATCCACTTGTGTTTCACAGCCATGAACTTTGAAGAACTAGGGAGCTAAGCCATCCACAGAAAAATGAAGAGAACGGTAGAAGCAGAACTCCTTCCTTATAGTGCTATGATTTGTTTCAAAGATCCACATTCATATCCCTCTTTGGGTAATTGAATTTGAGCTTGAGCCTCTCTATGCATATGCTACAGGGTACCTGGTTTCTCAGATCTTTCCTTTTCCATTAATTAAGTAGCCTGCCCTTTAGGGTAGAGGGAGAAAAGCAAGAAATTAAGTGAAGCAAAAAGCTGAAGGTAAAAAACACCCCCTAACTTGCAAAACAGAAAATTTTCCTGAGAAGTAGGACACCTGGAGCTGAAATAAAGTTGGACACATCTTACTCTCTAGGGCTACCTTCTCTAACCAGGTCATTCTCCTGCAGCTGAGAGATACTAGAAAACATGTAGAAAATTTGAGACTGGACTGAGTGAATCTACCCAGCAGAATAAATAAAAGATATGTTTAAGGATGAGCTACATGGACCAAAGTACTACTGCAAGGATTTTAAATACGTCTATACCGGAAGCAAAACCAGAGAGGATTTTCATAACGATGCATAGACAGCTAAGATGATAGTTAGTCTTTGAATTTAAAAGAAACAGACTGGTGACATGGATCTATACCTTAACCACAGGGGTTTAGATGAGGTCCTTCTGCAAAATGAGCCTCCAAGTACCCAAGCTCTTTTTGAAGTGGGACATGGGTGCTTCTGAACTTACTGTGCAGTAGTGTTGTGCAGAGATATCCCAATGAATGCTAGACTTGTATGTGCTATAGCTTCACTATGAAAGTCCAATGATCTTCAGTTCTGAGGTCATCAGACCTGGTGGATGGCCAAACTTGGACCAACATGACTCAAATACTATTTTCTGTTTCTGATTGTTAATTACTACTTTTTATGCCTATATCTAAAATCTAGCCCTCAGGTTCCTCTTAATTATGCTTCCCCATTGAAAATATTAACTACAGTCCTTCAGTGTTTCATACCCATCTTCCTCATAAGTTGTTCATGGTCATTTGGTGCAGTATGCACAGCCAGTCCGACTAACTAGTAGGAAATCTAGAGAAAAATGCAATTCCTTTGCAAACAAAACATTTGGTGAAAATGGGGAAAATTCTCAATGTTGCAATATCTTATTTCAAACAAAATATTTTTATTAATCATTTTAGTAGCTAAAAACATAATAATAAAGAACACCAACACTGAACTGATTTTTTTCCCTCAGAAAACTTTAAAACTTTGAGAGTTTTACCTCACTCAGAATAATGCCAAATTTTTGAAAACTTTAAATATTTTATAGAATAAAAAGTCAGCTTTCATCCTACTTACAGTAACATGCAATTTAGGCCCCTAGCTGCAGTGAACTCTCTGGTTTTATGGGGTCTGTCAGATAGTCTAGATTCCATGATCTGCAAATGTTTTTCCCCATGCTCAACTTTCTTACTGTGTGTGGTCCCACTGAAATCAATAGGACTCTTCACAGTGATTAAATTAAACATGAGTGTGAGATTTTGAGTGTGTCTTATGGCCTGAGACTGCATATTCCTAAGTAAAAGCACATGTTACCTGGGGAGGGGGAAGGCCCTCTGAATTATCTTACATTACCTACCACTCTGTGTAAACTATGAAGTTAATATAATAGTGTCACATTTTCAACCTCAAACTCTAGATCTGGAGGCTTCCTTATATGATGCCAAGAATCATAAGTCAAGAACCTCAGAATCAGCAATGAGTGTTTCAAATTATTCCCCTATTTTGTTAAGTTGACTGTACAGAATATTTTACATGGTCCTTAATTTATTATCTTTCATAGTAAGGAATGTTACTGCAGAAATACAGCGTTATGGAATATTGCTAAACTTATTATTAAATCTAATCATGGTAAATGGGTTTCCTTTCCAAAATTGTACAGTCCTGTCTATCTTTCCCAAGATTTTTAGATGACTAGCAATTTCATTCTTCATACATTTCAAGCTTTACCAAATATGTTATAAAAATATCTTTACAAAGTGGGTGCCCTCATGGGTCAGCACTGCTTTTCCAGGGTGGAGGTTAACTAGTGCTGAAGCAGAGGGACCATATTGCTGAGAAATTCAAGTGGTCCAGGCTTTTACGTTCATCTGAAGTGAGACAAAAAGTCTATTTTTCTAAGAATTATTAGTATCAAGAATACTGTTCCTTTTTATTAGTGTTTGGGTTTTAAATAGTACCGGTTTTAGAAACAGTCATCCTTTTTATTTTACCATTGGAAAAAAAAAAAAAAATCACACAGAATCACACAAAATCAAGTTTAGTACAGAGTAATGACTGGTCCCAAACCTCGCATTATACAGAGGAAAATTCTGTAGTCAAATAACAGCTGCCAGATGTGATTTTGAGCCAGAACAACAACTTTTCTCAGCAATGTGCTGGGAGGTATCTCCAGAGTGTGTGGGATGGTGTGCAGCGCTCAACAGGAACAGGCTGTGTCACTTCTGCGATGATCTAAGCACTGCGAGGGAAAGTGGAAGCGAAAAAGACAAGGACAAAAATAAGTACCTGTGCCCTGGCTTGCCTCAGTTTAATCCAGAGAATGTAAATCATCTGCATTGCAGCCATTTTTAGGATTTTTGCCTGCCTTCGACTACCAGGCTGGAGCAGCAGCTGATACAAGTGTGTCTTAGGTCTGAAAGGGGAGAGGAGTGAGAGCAGGGGCAGCCATATGGGCCAGCCACTGACAAAAATGCTTCCAAAAGTCCCCATGAAATATTATCTCTCGCAGGCAGCTGCTCAATACCTCATGATGTGTGTTAGGCACTGCTTTTCTACCAGTCTAGTAGACTGCACAGCATGTTCACCTCATATTACTTTATTAGATTGTGAATGAAAAAGCATTATTCTCATTGCTCAGCAGACAGCTTTCTTTACCAGTGACTCACTGCTGCTTTCTTAACCCCCATTTCTTTTGTCTGCCTGCATGGAAAGTTTCTGTTTGGTGACATTAGGACTTTCACGGATTTAAAACCAAATGGAGAAAGTAGATCCTGGATGACCCTGCTCATAGAGAGCAAGCACCTTTTACCATACCATATCCCCAGTCTGACCATGCACTATTACGTAAGCATAGAGCATACAGAGGGGTACATGTTCAGAAGAATCCAAATAGCATCAAAATCTGCTGGGTTTTATTTATTTTTTTTTTTCCACAAATAATGAAAGAAAAACAAATCTTCCATGTGAGCAAGATGAATGGACTAATAAGGCCCGCGAGGAATAATTCAAAGGAACTTTGCAATAATTTTCTGCTGTTTGGATTAGTTAGTCCAAATAAAAATCTCTTTATTCACAATCTTAAATCCAGGTTATCAGTGAAGGCCTGTTTTGCAAGGCTCAATCTCACATATAGCTGGAGTTTGGAGAGTGGGTTGAATAATCTCAGAGAAAATTTTATTCACTGTCCTTTAGTATGCCAAGCATCATTACAGGCCAAATCTGCAAACTCTCCTTCGAGTAGCCTCTTCTTTTACTGACTATAATGCAGATTGTTTTCACTTGGAGAACTGAAAATAGAAGGCAATAATTCTTTAGTTAGTCAAGCAGAAATTCTCTGACTTATTAACCAGTTATTTAGCCAAAGTCCAAGACCACTTCTGAGTTCAGCAGAAGCTCACACATAACATGGAAGAAGGGCTAGGTTTTGAGATCTATGACTTCCAGTTTTTAGCTGCATGGTGTAATAGTTACACTTGCTTGTAATGGGGAAAATGAGTGTCCTGAAAAACACAGACAGCAGCAGCTTCTCTTGCCTGTGCTGCAACCACTCGCCACCTCAAGGGGCCAGAAAGGACTCTTTATTTCTGCCACAGCCACGACGAATATGGGGAGACACATACCAGTCTTACCACACAAGTCAAAGCATTAACCAAAAGATGACTATGATGAATGTCAGGAAGATTAAATTAGGGTCAAGATATCTAGATGTTCTGCTTGCTCACCACTTACTCAGAAATAATTTCCTTTTTATGTGAGTTATTTGCTCAAGTGAGGTTTGTAAGAGCCCTTATCTGACTCAGTCTCTAGGCAATGATGTCTGCTTTGCTGGGTCAAATCGTGCAGCCACTGAAACCAATGGGAACGTTCCTTGTGGTTTCAAATGGAGGCAAAGCCTGAGTTACCATCTACTGTAGTACATATTTTGCTATACAGTTACCATATACTAGGTACAAACTTCATTGATTTTACGCTGTTCTCTTCCACTATCTATGCAATCCTTTTCCTATTTCATGTTTTGACAGTGCCATGTTTTTACAATAGTTATGCATGATGGAATCCTTCACTGGGTGGGACCATACTGTTGGATCTTTGACAATACAAGAGCAGAAAGGAAAGCTGTAAATGCAGCTACTGGAAAGCTATGCAAAAAGTGCAGCCTCAATAAGAATTCTCCTCCTATGGGAGGATTCTGCATTTCTGCCAGGGCACAGACAGCAGTTCCAGCCCAGTTCTCCTGGTCCAATCAACCTGCTGTCCTGGTTTGATGCAGTTCAGTGCATATTTAAATGATCCTTCGTAACTGTTTCTTTACCCAGAGACAAAAATTACCACCTATTAGAAGCTCAGTCCCTAAAGTGTTGATATAGAACAGATACCAGAAAAATCTGGCATTTCTGTTTGGATTTGCTGGGGTTGTGGTTTTTTCCCCTCAGTGACTAGCCATCACTGCAGGAAAACCTCAGCTCCTTTTAGCCTCAGGATTTAATTCTTTACCTATGTTCATCAATACATATGTTCATTTGGAGTGCTAGTTTTATCCAGCTAATACCCAACTACTGCTGACTTAATCAAACAGAAGCAGCAAGGAAGCAAACATGTAGAACAGACCTGCTACTTACATGCTTTGCTGCCAGTGATAGGAAGGCACCCAGCCTTGCTTCAGATAAACAGCTCAAAAATTAGGTCCTTATCCAGACTATGTTTCTGAAAACAAAAAAAAAAGTCTGAAAAAAATAAATAAATAAACAGACTGAAAAACTTGGGAAATGAGACTTTTACACAGTATTTTGGAAATATGTTTTTTAAAATAAAAATAAAAAGTGAACAAAACTAGCGAATAAAAGCTATCTATCTCCAACAAAGTGATGCAGAGATGCGAGAGACACATTTTTTGTAAGTTTTCTACTGTGCCTCTTCCCACCTTCCCTTCATTTCCACCCAACCGCCAAAAGATTTTGTTAGAGGTAAAACAAAGGGAAAGGAATTTTCCATAGAAATGGAATTTCTTAGGGAAATGATTACTCACTGACCCAAAACTTGTCACAGAAGGACCTCTCTGTGGCCTGACTATGAGCACACTTGTGGAAGGCTTGAGACTTCCCGGGGCTCTGCTGAGACCCACAGGTTACACTGTTTGGGCAGCCCTATTAAAACTCATGACAGTGCTTTCATGTTCCCTGGCCATCTGAATCTCCATCCTACTCAATTTCTGGAACTCTTCAGAGAAGAAATGAAAAAGGCAATATTTTACTCAACAATTGCTACAATCAGATCCAGCTGAAAGAGGCAACTTCAAACAATGTTGCGATCACTGTTGCTGAAAATGCCTCCTTCACAAACATCATCTTTTTTTGTAATTATCTTCAAATAGGCCTGGAGTAAGATTTACAAATACTGAAGCTTCCTCTGAGCCATAAATTCTAATTTTTAGTCATCTCTAGGTAGAACAATTCATAGTCAAATGCAAAATCTGTCTGATATAATCAAGTGATTTTGACTCCCTGTTTCACCCTTTTCCTGTGCAAGATGGAAGAAAACACTTAACTCTAGATGTTGGAGACCAGCCAACTGAATAGCTGTTAAAGAAATCAAGCAGTCCACCTAAAGCCACTGATTTTCCTTCCATCAGACAAACCCCTATGAAATAGAGAAATGGAGACCTGTTCAATGAATACCTGAGAAAGCTGGTTTCTAGTAAATCCAGCACAATGGATAAAAGAACGCCATTAAATTAATCTGTTTTCAGCAAATCAACATGAAATATACTTACTATGATAGCCTGCTTTAATATGTATCATTTATTCAAGAGAACTGCTAAAGTATTTTGGTGCAATGTGGATGCATATTTAACAGATTTATACTTCAGATGTAATAACTCTTTAGAGATTTACCATGCTTATGGCTTCAAAATCGGGCC